>JBAKBP010004287.1:0-138341 GCA_037953745.1 Lithodes maja
GTGTGTTGAGATAGGGTTGAAGGAGATCTGTTGCTCTTCTTGGGTCATGGTGTGTGCATGTGAGTGTTATGTCATCTGCATAGGATGCTAAGTTTATTTGGGGAGTATTGGGTGTAGTTATATCGTGCATGTACAGATTGAAGAGTGCGGGCGATAGGACGGATCCTTGTGGGACTCCGTTTGGAAAGTTTCTGATTTTAGATGACTGACCGGCAAAAGATACGTGTGCACATCTGCCTGCTAGGAAGTTGGCCAGCCACCTTTTTGTGTTGTTGTGCATGTTTGTGTTGTAGATTTTGTTTGTTAGGTTGTGGCGTGGGATGGCATCGAAGGCTTTACTAATGTCGAGTGTGGCTAATAGTGATCTGTGTGGTGGTCTAGCTGAGTTGATGCCGTCAAAAGCTCTTTGTGTAAGGTCTGTGAGAAGAGTGTTTGTGGAGTGCAGTGGCCTAAAGCCATGTTGTGTTGGAGCTAGGGGTAGGTCGGGTGTAATTAGTTGTAATACTAGGCGTTCCATGACTTTGGAGGGGGAGCAAAGGAGTGTAATGGGGCGGTGCGAGGAGGGTAGCGTGGGGTCTTTGTTGGGTTTGGGGAATGTGATGATGATACCATGCTTCCAAATGTCTGGTATTGTGTTGTGTGAATAGCTGTAGTTTGATATGTTAGTGAGTGTTTGTATGCCTTGTGGTCCCAGGTGTCTGAGGTGTATGTTGCTTATGTTGTCTAGGCCACAGGCGGGTGAGTGCTTGAGATTGTTGATGATATGCTTTGTCTGGTAATTGGTGAAGGGTGTATAGTCAGGGTCTGTGGGGAATTGTCTCTTACGTCGGATGACACGTCGGTCGTCTTTGTGAGGTTTTAGGTGGCTGACATGTGAGAAGTGATTGATGAGAGTGTTTGCTTGTTGTTTACATGAAGGAGTAGAGTCTGTTGTTGTGATTGCAGCATGTGATTGTGTTGTGTTGCTGTTGGAAAGTGTGATGCTGTTTAGTGTTTTGTAGAGTTTTTTGGGGTTTGTTTTGTGATCAAGTGTTTGTAGGAAGTTATTCCAATTTAGTTTTTGTTGTTCTTGTATTTTGTTGTTAGTTTGGGTGTTGAGTGCTTGAATTTGTTGTGTGATGTCTTGTGTGTGGGGTGCTGGGGAGTGTTTCAGTGTGTCGCGTTGTCTGATGAGGTTTTGAATTTCTGGTGTGAAGTTGGGGTTGTGTCTTTTTCTGTTACCTCTTGGAATGTGTTTCTTGTCAGCGTTTTGGATAGTTTTATTGAGTATGTGTACAGCATTGTTGATGTTAGTGATGGGTGTACTGTTTAGAGTTGTGAAGTGTTGTTCGGTCTCATTTGTAAATGCTTCCCAGTTAGCTCTTTTATAATTGGTGTATGTGTGTTTGTGGCTAGCTGGGGTGAGTCTGGTTTTGGTGGTGATAATGATCGGGAGGTGGTCAGAGCCTAAGGTTCTGACCACCCTCCAGGATGTTGTGGGGGCGAGTTCTGGGGAGCAAAAGGTGATGTCTGGAGATGATGGGTTATAGAGGGCTTGGTGAGGAATATGGGTATGTTGATGGATGTCGTTAAGGATGATGAGGTTATCTGTTTGGTTTTGTAGTACCAGCCCTCTGTCTGTGTCAGGGTTGTCGACAAACCAGGCCGACGTCTTGGCGTTGAAGTCACCACCCAGGATGATGTGTGGGATGTTTGTGATGTGTTGTAAGTGTGGTCTGTATTCATTTGGTACTGTAGGGGATGTTTGGGGAGGGATGTATGTGTTTATGATGGTTATGTTGGATTTGTTGCCAGTGCGTATTTTAATTGATTGTATTTCTGTTGTGTTATCATTTGGGGGGAGGAGGGATTTGGTTTGTACACTGGTTACTATGTATGATATTTCATTGTGTACCAGGGTGATGAGTCCACCGCCCCCGCCGACAGCCCGGTCTTGTCTGATGGTGGTGAAATTATGAAATGTGGGTGTTTTTTGTGATGTGCGGAGTTTTGTTTCTTGTAAGATGGCAATGTGTATGTTGTGTTGTTTGATGAAGTGTGAGAGTTCGTGTTTCTTTGTGTTAATGCCATCTATGTTCAATTGGAGAATGTTAATGTTATGTGCACGATGTATGTTGGGTGCTGCTGCACGAGGATGGGGTGGGGGTGAGGGAGGGGCTGGAGGTTGGGATGGGTGAGGTGGGGGTGGGGATTGGGGAGCAGGAGATGGGGTTGGGATGGATTAGGATGGGGTATGGTGTGTTGAGTTGAGGATGTGGATAGTATGGGAAGGTTAGGTGGGTTAGGGAGGAGAGGTGGACGGGTTTTAGGGGGGGGAGTGGATGATATGGGAAGGCTAGGTGGGTTGGGGAGGAGAGGTGGACGGGTTTTAGGCGAGGGATTGGACTGGGAGAGGGAGGGGCATGAGGAACAGGTCCAGGTGTTCGTGTAGTGTTTCTTGGAGGCAAGTGTTGTACAGGTGAAGTGGGTCCAGTTCCTGCATGAATTGCAAAGAACTGAACCCTTAGTGTGGCGACTCGAAGTGATGGGTTTTGAGCAAGTTGGACATATGTATGTGTACGTGGGTCCTGGGTTGCTCTCAATGTCTCCGGCTAGAAGAAGTCTTCGAGAAATGACAGCCGGAGAGTCATTTCTCGGTGTAGGAAAAACTGTGTGATGTGTGTGTGTGGTGTGAGAGGTGTAGAAATTCCCGGCGCGACCGAAGCCAATCCAAGGACCCGTGCCCCCAGGGGGGGGGCTTTATTACACACCGGGGAGAACTGTATTTAAGAAGATAATAATTATTCTAACTATCTATTGCCAGATAACTTACTCCCCTTATGAGGATGACCATACCAAAAAAATAAATAAAATAAATAAATAAATAAAAAATAACCTGTCCCCTGTGAGGACAATAATTCTTCCCAGTTTATTTAAGGACTTCCAGGATTGACCATTCAACTTAGGGTCCGTCCGACTCCGAGGCCCTCTAGATATCGTTTTAGCACCATTTGTTTTACAGTTGTGTGTGGTTAGTATATCACTCTCTCTCAAGGACATAATATTATATTCATAATTCAGAGTGTGTGTGTGTGTGTGTGTGTGTGTGTGTGTGTGTGTCCTTTATGATTCTTTGGCAGTTTTATTCGCACGATGATGCATGTTATTCATGTCTAATTTTTAGCATATCAAAAGGAATCGAGAGTTTTGAAAACAATGCGGCATATTATGCTGTACCCATCCGGTTTGAATATACAACATCATATATACGCTAGAGTTACAGACAGAGAGAGAGAGAGAGAGAGAGAGAGAGAGAGAAGAGAGAGAGAGAGAGAGAGAGAGAGAGAGCGACTATAGGATAACAGACGGACAGACTGGCATAAATGGTTCAACAACAACTACTACCAACCCCAAGATAATATTTATAGTTCAACTCCCAAATACGATAGTCCATTAGCAGGGGGCAAAAAGAGGGCGTGGGTGGGAACCGATTCTAGTCTTTGCAACCTGCATGGCCAGTTCTTGCATGTGGTCAACCCCAATCTAAGTCAATTTAAGGGAGTATTAAACAAGACTTTTAATTAACCCTATTTTGTCAGAGGGAGGCCTTTTTAGACCTATGTTTCGCTCCCGTAGTTTGGATATTATATGATGTTGCACCCCATTAGTTTGGTGATTGTAACTCTTAGGCAATGGGGGCTTAAATACTGCGCTGGTTGTATGTCCGTAAATCCTATTTGCACAATATTAAATTAAAAATCATGATCACATACCTTTATCCAGCTTTAGAATGTTGAAAGCCGAATCTTTCTATATTGATTTGTTCAAGGTTTATCAACACAAGAGTCAAAGCAACAATTCCACTGCTTGAATATGCATACGTATACGTATGTGTGAGGAAAAATCTATCAATACTCATCTGTATGTGTATGTCGATCACATAGTTGAGGGAGGATTTAGATCCAAGGTCACACATATACTCCCTCACTGTCATTCAGTTCCAAACTGACCTTGCAACTTTGGAGCCTGGCGGAGAGATGGTTGGGGGTGCTTGTGGAGATGATTTGGGAAAGTAGGAAGAGCCTTGGGGATGCAAGAGGGGCTGGGGATGGAGCTTAGTTCATCACTAGGACGATAGGGCCATATTTACACCATGGACATTTGATTGCTTGCTGGGAAACATGCAGACGCCATATATCAGTCATCCGGGGATTAAGGGTTAAGATGCTTCACCCCATTCAGATGTTTTTTTTTTCTGGGCGAGCGATAGCAAGCCTGTAACTAAGATGAAATCAGCCTTTGGAAAATGGCGATATTAGATGGGTGTCAAAGTCACTCAAACGAGATGCAGTTAAATTGTGTGTATGCTACAATCATGGGCTGTAATAATGTATAACCTAATTTGCATCTGTATATAACCCAAATCAGATAAAACTATTATACATGATAACCTAAATGCTTAATTCTATCTATCTATCTATCTATTGCCGGACGCCATATTCCCCTTAATGAGGGTGGCCATACACAGAATGCCCCCGAGCGGACCTATTCCCTGTAAGAGGGACAACCCGACCCAGTTCACTGAAGGACTTACAGGATTGACCACTCAATTTAGGATCCGTCCGACTCCGAGGACCCTCTGTGTATCTTGTTAGCACGATTTTTGTACAGTGGTGTTCGGCTAGTCCATCCACTAACCTGCCTTACCCTTAGGTAAGCAGTACGGATTTGTATCAGGTTTACTCCCCTAGACAGGTTGCCGACCAAGGCTGACGAGTCTCATCCACCCGGATTTTTATAAGGTTGTCTCCCCTAGATGGGTTGCCGACCAAGGCTAACGAGTCCCATCCACCCGTAAGTCCCATCCACCCGTAATTGCTTGATGTTAAAGGTTCAAAGTTCCAAAATGTATATATACATATTTTCATAATTATATCCAACTTTACCTCCCCCACCTTTCTTCTTCTCCTACTTATAACTAAAGTATGTATACTTATTGAAAATGTACAAATGGGAAGAGCTGGGTTGCAGAACGAAGCGCTCGTAGGCGGAGCGAGGAAGTCTGAGAAAACAGACGCCCAAAGCTTCCCAAGTAGAGCATCTAAAATTATACCCAGTTCAAGGAAAACGGAGCTCTGGAAACTCTGATGGCCCGAACAAAGAGAGGCGATAAGAACAGCAGCCGTCTATGGGGAGACTAAGGCACCCTTCTGGTTCGAATGAGTGTTGTTTTTTACACTTTAGGAGAAAAAAATCGTGACCTTTACGTTTCGAATCTATCCCGAACTAAACCAAATCCTCTCATAAATCCTTTACCTAATATTTGCATATCAGAGGTTCGATTATGCTGTTCACGGGTTCATATTAGGCCAGGATTTGTATACACCAATTTGAATAATTTAACATTTTGTAGCCAAGTTCTGAAACATTTGGTATATATATGAAAACACTGTATGGTGCCTTTTGTGTTCGATACGGATTCAAATAGATTTAACTTATTAGTGTTCAATACTGTACTTCACGTGTGTCTTTCTTCTTCAATATTGTTTAGACTAGTTACTTCAGCGGATATTCGAACTCTAAGCAGCAAGTCTGACCCTGTGTGTGTGTTTGTGTGTGTGAGAGAGAGAGAGAGAGAGAGAGAGAGAGAGAGAGAGAGAGAGAGAGAGAGAGAGAGAGAGAGAGAGAGAGAGAGAGAGAGAGAGTTTGTATTCATGTTTGAATATTTGGGAAGGTATATAATTATATTGTCATCCTTTGGAAAATTAACAATATATCATAAAACAATATTATTCCGGCACTAAGTGTATACAAAATGAGCATATTCTAGACAACTGAGGAAACAAAAACATTATTTGTAGACAAAAAAAAAAAAACATCTCTAATTCTCCCCACACAAGCCTCTTCTGAAGACCGAGGAAGGAGGAGGAGGTGGAGGGAAATTAAGTGTGGAGAAATATGCCGAGTGGGGAGGAGAGATTAGAAAGAGCTCACTCGTCTTGCAGAAGTCTACAGGAGAAGTCTGGTCTTACTTTATAATATATTTGTTATCCTTGTTCTTCTTCCATCTCCGTCTCACACTGTTCGTTCTTTTAATGTCATCACCTTAATTGTCTTCATCTCTTTATTAAGGGGAGGTTTATAGTTTGCTCACTAGACCTCTAGCAAGCTAAATAATAACACCCTCAAGAACCCCTACGAGATAATAACACCCTCAAGACCCCCTACGAGATAATAACACCCTCAAGACTCCCTACGAGATAATAACACCCTCAAGACCCCCTACGAGATAATAACACCCTCAAGACCCCCTACGAGATAATAACACCCTCAAGACCCCCTACGAGATAATAACACCCTCAAGACCCCCTACGAGATAATAACACCCTCAAGACCCCCTACGAGATAATAACACCCTCAAGACCCCCTACGAGATAATAACACCCTCAAGACCCCCTACGAGATAATAACACCCTCAAGACCCCCTACGAGATAATAACACCCTCAAGACCCCCTACGAGATAATAACACCCTCAAGACCCCCTACGAGATAATAACACCCTCAAGACCCCCTACGAGATAATAACACCCTCAAGACCCCCTACGAGATAATAACACCCTCAAGACCCCCTACGAGATAATAACACCCTCAAGACCCCCTACGAGATAATAACACCCTCAAGACCCCCTACGAGATAATAACACCCTCAAGACCCCCTACGAGATAATAACACCCTCAAGACCCCCTACGAGATAATAACACCCTCAAGACCCCCTACGAGATAATAACACCCTCAAGACCCCCTACGAGATAATAACACCCTCAAGACCCCCTACGAGATAATAACACCCTCAAGACCCCCTACGAGATAATTATATTTGTACATTTTTTTAAAGAAAAATTTCCCGGCCCGAAGCCTGATTCCTCCTAAAATGCAGGCTTGCTATCGCTCGCCAGGAAAAAAAAACAATACCTAAATGGCACGAAAGGTCTATATATTGGCAAAGAAATGGCGCGAAAGGTCTTAATATCTTAAGATGTCAACACTAATGGGGCTAAACATGGTTGAGAAGGGGGTCCAGAAAAACAAAGCAAAACAAAAACATCCTCCCTTTAATAATCTTCATCATAATGATATACTTGTTCATTTTATCACGATAATTTTTAATAAAATGTTAGGATTGTTTTCTTCATAATCATCTTGAGCGTCTTTCTGTGTTTTCTTTTCTAGGCCACTGTTCATAAACATGTGGTGAAGGTGTTGCTTACCGTGTACTGAACGAGACTATGGACAGTTTATTGTGTGCAGGATTTATCCATTATCCACAATTTCTCGAAGACCGTTTATTATTCCCACGTATTATGTTCTGGATTAGGTTTTCGTTCTCCTATACTATGGCAACGATTTATATTGTGATGGTAATAGGTTGGTAAAGTATAAGGAAACAGGTCCGACTGGAAAGAAAGATAATGCTGAACATAAAACAGTAGGGGAAGAAAGGTGGACTGGTGGACTTTGTTTATGGTCTCTTGATTGTCATAATTAAGGGGAGATGAGCTTAATTATTTGCTCATTTATGTATTTTTTATTATTTTTCTAGTTTCCTCCCTAGACCTCCACCAAACTTTAAAAAAAACATCCATTAGATCCCCCTTCTAGATTAATTTGTACATTTGTCGGTAGAGAAATCTCCCGGCCAAAGGCCGGTTCTTCCAAAATTACAGGCTCACCATCGTTCGCCAGGAAAATATACGACACCTAAATGGCACGAAAGGTCTTAAAATTTACAACGAAATGGAGCGAAAGGTGTTAAAATCGTCAAACTAATGGGCCGACCGTCTTAAAATCTGAAAACTAATGGGGCTAAACACAAGGGAGAAAGTGGTGCAGAAAACCGGCCCGTCGTCTAGTTTTGTTTTCTTATGACAATTTGCCACCATCTCAAACATTACGTTTGTGTACTGTACTGTACTTCAAACATTACGTTTGTGTACTGTACTGTACTTCAAACAAGGTGGTGTTGGGCTGAACTGAGCGATCTCTGCCATACCCATAGCTTACTCTGACTGTTCCTTTTACTTACATATTTTCTAGATCTCAAGTGACGGCATCTCTTCCGTAGATTGACCTCCCAATCTATCAAGATTGGAAGCCAAAGCGTCACATTTTTCCTTTGCCCCTCAACTTTCTCTTCATAATTGCTGAGGGGCACAGGGCCCTGGGTGGGGCTTTGGTTTCCCGGGCGTTTCCGCACCCTCCTTAGCTCCCCGCCATGGAGTGGCTTCGGTCACCCAGGCTTTATTGTGGTCGGCAGGGAGGGTTCTTTGGGGGTGCTCGGTTATGGCCTTGGCCTTGCTCGGGGCCTTGGGGCTGTTCGGTCAGGCAGCTTGGGGAACAACAACAACAACAACTTCAAACAATGGGTATTGTTTGACAATCTTACTACGATATTTTGTATACAAATATATACTTGGGTACCTATAGTTTTGTCTTCTATTGAATATGTATTTAGTTTACAATAATATAATATACTTATTTTCATATATAGCTACTGTCAGACAATCTTAGCATTGTTGAAGGGTTATTTGTTTATGTATGTGCTATTGTATTTCGCTGCATATGACACTATGTAATTGATGACTAGAAAGCACACAACCTTTAAGTAAGAGGTTTGCGTTATATTGACTACGTAGATATAATCATAGGTAATCCATAATTTGTATTGTAGTTACTAATAATACATGACAAGAGAGAGAGAGAGATTTTTTTTTTTTTTTTTTTTTTTTTCTATATTCCAACTACTTCCTCTCGGGCATAGGCTGAGAGCCTGCACATTCCACCGCTCAACACGGTGAAGCCCGTGAGGTCTTGTTCCAGTCTGGTGAGCGAGACATGTGAAGCATCCATCAGGGCTCGAAGCAGCTCCATCTCTGAAGCGGCTGGTTACTTCGTTCAAGTGCTTCACCGTCTCACCCTCCAGACTCAGACCCTCACTCTCAGAACGCCACCTATTGAGCAGTGAACTCACTAGGCATTGTCCCCCTGAAACATATTTTGAATATGGGAATATTCATACAGTGTTATTTAATCAGGGAACAATGAGGGTATTTGTTTGGCATTTCGGTGGGCTTTGTGGTAATGCACTGATACTAGGTACAGCACAAATTCAATCCCAATAATATCTTCCCATTGACATATCGGGATTTGAACCGGGTCCATTGGATTACCAATCCAGTGGCATGACCACTCCACCACACCTCCCCTTAGCACTGGAATGCAAACAACTTACTGCATGAGGAAAACATGGTGAACACAAGTTTAATTATAATTAGCATCATCTTCGAGTTTCACGATACCCAACAAAGGAAACATAGCATATACCACTGGCAACGAAAATACGAGTTTGCTACAATTTATACTTTTATGCCAACGAAATAAATATAAAAAACCTTGCATTATATATATTATATAATTATATACTCCTTTATAATATAATGAACACAAAATTATCACAGTTGTTAAGGGGAGATATGTATTTACTTGTAAATATATTCATTTAATTACCTTATCAATTTTGTTTAGCTTCCTCCCAAGATCTCCATTAAGCTTAAGTAAAACCTCCAAGACCCTGCCTTCGAGATTAATTTGTTTACTTTTCGGTAGAAAAATACCCCGGCCTTCCTCCTAAATTACAGGCTGGCTATTGCTCGCCTGGAAAATGTCTACACCTAAATGGCACGAAAGGTCTTTAAAATCTCAAAACTACTGGGGCTCATATTACCACTCTTGCTAAAACAGCTTCCCAAAAGTTAGGTGTGCTCAACCGTCTCCGTGGCTTCTAAACCCTCGCACAGCTGTTTGATTTGTATCGGGGCGCACTGCGCTCTTGTATCAAGTGTTGTTCGCACTTCTCGAAAGAGTAGAGTCAAAAGCATTTCGCCTCATCAACTCACTTCCTCGTACTAGTTCCCTACAATCTCTTTCTCCTTGCCGCAATGTTGCATCTCTTTCACTCTTTAATTGAGCTTACAACAATCAGTGTTCTTCAGAGCTCTCTCAGTGCATACCCCCTCCCTTGCTGCCAGTGTGAGGCACCTGCCTTTCAACACAGTCTTTCTTCTATTCAACAAGTGAACTCTCTCTCTCTCTCTCTCTCTAAGCTTTGAGTGCCCAGGCATTTTGACCCCAATGTCCCTCGAATTCGGCTCTTTCACTCTTTTGGCTTTTTGGGGAGACGCTTGTTACAGGCAACCTGTCTTTTGTCTCGCTTATACACAAAAAGTAAACACAAAAGATAAGGGAGAAGAGGGTTTCAGGCGCCCCCCCCCCCCCCCCCCATAAAGGCACAGATGTTTTATAATTCTGAGTACTGTACACTTTAGAAGCCTAATGTACCATTACAAGCAAGCAGTATACATCACGGCGGGTATAAACAAGATATTTTGTGTTCCCTGGCGAGAGATTGTGCCCGTCATCCTTCCCGTGCATCCATCATTCCCGGCCACACCATTAAGCTTTCAATTACCCAGGGTGGAGTGAAGCAAAACACCTTCTTGGCTTCATCTGGGCCAGGGTGGAGTGAAGCAAAACACCTTCTTGGCTTCATCTGGGCCAGGGTGGAGTGAAGCAAAACACCTTCTTGGCTTCATCTGGGCCAGGGTGGAGTGAAGTAAAACATCCTCTTGGCTTCATCTGGGCCAGGGTGGAGTGAAGCAAAACATCCTCTTGGCTTCATCTGGGCCAGGGTGGAGTGAAGCAAAGCATCCTCTTGGCTTCATCTGGGCCAGGGTGGAGTGAAGCAAAACACCCGCTTGGCTTCATCTGGGTCAAGGTGGAGTGAAACAAAACATCCTCTTGGCTTTATCTGGGCCAGGGTGGAGGGAAGCAAAACACCTTCTTGGCTTTAACTGGGACAGGGTGGAATGAAGTAAAACAACCCCTTAGCTTCATTTAGACCATGATAGAATGAAGCAAAGCACCTCCTTAGCTTCATTTAGACCATGATAGAATGAAGAAAAGCACCTCCTTAGCTTCATTTAGACTATGATAGAATGAAGCAAAGCACCCCCTTAGCTTCATTTAGACTATGATAGAATGAAGCAAAGCACCCCCTTAGCTTCATTTAGACTATGATAGAATGAAGCAAAGCACCCCCTTAGCTTCATTTAGACCATGATAGAATGAAGCAAAGCACCTCCTTAGCTTCATTTAGACCATGATAGAATGAAGAAAAGCACCTCCTTAGCTTCATTTAGACCATGATAGAATGAAACAAAGCACCTCCTTAGCTTCATTTAGACCATGATAGAATGAAGAAAAGCACCCCCTTAGCTTCATTTAGACTATGATAGAATGAAGCAAAGCACCCCTTTAGCTTCATTTAGACCATGATAGAATGAAGCAAAGCACCTCATAGCTTCATTTAGACCATGACAGAATGAAGAAAAGCACCCCGTTAGCTTCATTTAGACTATGATAGAATGAAGCAAAGCACCTCCTTAGCTTCATTTAGACCATGATAGAATGAAGAAAAGCACCTCCTTAGCTTCATTTAGACTATGATAGAATGAAGCAAAACAACACCTTAGCTTCATTTAGACCATAATAGAATGAAGACAAGCATCCCCTTAGCTTCATTTAGACCATGATAGAATGAAGAAAAGCACCCCCTTAGCTTCATTTAGACCATGATAGAATGAAGCAAAACAACCCCTTAGCTTCATTTAGACCATGATAGAATGAAGCAAAACAACACCTTAGCTTCATTTAGACCATGATAGAATGAAGCTAAACAACCCCTTAGCTTCATTTAGACCATGAAGGAATGAAGCAAAACAACCCCTTAGCTTCATTTAGAGCATGATAGAATGAAGCAAAACAACCCCTTAGCTCATTTAGACCATGATAGAATGAAGCAAAACCCCTTAGCTTCATTTAGACCATGATAGAATGAAGCTAAACAACCCCTTAGCTTCATTTAGACCATGATGGAATGAAGCAAAACAACGCCTTAGCTTCATTTAGACCATGATAGAATGAAGCAAAACCCCTTAGCTTTATTTAGACCATGATAGAATGAAGCTAAACAACCCCTTAGCTTCATTTAGACCATGATAGAATGAAGCAAAACAACACCTTAGCTTTATTTAGACCATGATAGAATGAAGCAAAACAACCCCTTAGCTTTATTTAGACCATGATAGAATGAAGCAAAACAACACCTTAGCTTTATTTAGACCATGATAGAATGAAGCAAAACAACCCCTTAGCTTCATTTAGACCATGATAGAATGAAGCAAAACAACCCCTTAGCTTCATTTAGACCATGATAGAATGAAGCTAAACAACCCCTTAGCTTCATTTAGACCATGATAGAATGAAGCAAAACAACACCTTAGCTTTATTTAGACCATGATAGAATGAAGCAAAACACCCCTTTAACTTAATTTATTATGATAAAATGAAGCAAAACACCCACTCGTCCTCACTTTGACCAGGGGGAATCCAACGGCCAGAAACGTAAACACTAGCTACTGGTCAAGACGGGTACAAAGATCGCATCATGAGCCGCCCTCTGATAAATCAACTATGAGGAGGGCAGATTGGCTGGGGGATCGTTGCTGCGGGTACAATCACCTGCAGGGAAAAGGTTATGCAATATTTAAAAACATTCCCTATAAACACATAAACGAGGTATACTTTGCTCTCATTGGCTCACCGTCTCTATAGTCCATTTAGTATAGGTAGCCCAACAATCGTAACCCTTAGCATCCGTAACTCAGGACGCAAGTAATCGAGCTAATCATATTACCATTTGGGATGAGTCAGCCAGGGAATACGTGTGGAAATTTACAGCCCATTTGTTCTAGCCAGTTTGAGTTACAGAGGTTAGTGGTTAACATGTATGGCTTATACTATAATGAATGGACTAGTTAATCACATAGTAGTTTATTGTGCAGACGATTGTACAACACATTATCTCCTTCAAAGGTTGTTTCCGTATTGAGTATATGTAACTTCAACACAGAGTTCCCCCCCTGGGGTTAGGGAATAGAATATGCCCCACGTGCCTTCTGCGTGTCGTAAGAGGCGACTAAAGAGGTTGGGTCGGTGGGCTTGCGACCCCCACCCGGAAAAAATATCTAAGCAAAAAAAAAACGAACGAACAGCCTCGGATGCGGACGGAACCAACGTTGACGAACCACGACCGACTAAGGACATGCCTTCGGACATTCTGAGAATGGCGACATGGAATGTTAGTGGCATGAATGATGGCACAAAAGAGAGAGAGGTTCTGGAAGTGTTAGTGAATGCCAGGCTGGATGTATGTGGAATGACAGAGACCAAATGGAAAGGTTCAGATGTGAGAGAGTGGGAGTGTGGAATAGGTGTGTGTGCTGGAGTGAGTGAAGGAATAGCGAGAGAAGGTGCATGTTTGTTTGTAAGTAGCAAATGGAAGGAATGTGTAAGAGAGTATGGGTCTGTGGGTTCAAGGATTGTGTGGGTGAGAATGAAAGTAGGAATACAAACGTGGGTGATTGTATGCGTGTATGCCCCGACAGAGGATATACTTGAAAGAAAGAAAGAGGAGTTCTGGATGAATGTGGAGGCGTGCCTGGAGAAGTTTGACAAGAACGAAAGAATATTTCTGATTGGGGATATGAATGGTAAGGTGGGTGATAGGAAAGTTGAGGGAGTGGTGGGAGGGTGGGGGGTACCATCAGAGGTGAATGGGAATGGTAGTGCACTTGTGGACGTATGTGTGGGGAGGAGGCTGTGGATAGCCAACACCTTCTTCCGACACAGAATGATCCACAGGTACACGTGGAAACGGATGTTGACAATGAAGGATAAGACAGTGGTGGAACGAAAGTCATTGATTGATTATGTATGTGTGGATGAACGAATGAAGAAATCTGTGATGGATGCTAGGGTGTATAGGGGTATTGGAGGGGGTCTGTCTGATCATTATGTAGTGGTAGCTAAGGTTAGGATACAAAAGAAGTGGGTGAGGAGAGCGGGAGGGAGGCGAGAGGAGGGTGGAATGGTGAGGAGGGTGGAGAGGTTGCAGGAGGAGGAAGTCAGGGAGGAGTACAGGAGAGCAGTGGAAAGACGACTAGGTGGGTTCGACCTGGAAGTTATGGAGGAAGTGGAGGAGATGAGCAAGGTGTTTAAGGATGAGATCTGTGCAGCATGTGAGGAGGTGTGTGGAGTGAGGAGAAGAGGGAGGGGAGTGAAAGGTACAGCATGGTGGACAGAAGAGGTAAGAATAGCTGTGGAAGAAAAGAAGAAAGCATATAGAGAGTGGTTGGGTAGTAGAGGGAATGAAGATTCCGAGAGACAGAAACGAGCGAGGTACGTGGAGAGTAAGAGGGTGGTGAAGAGAGTAGTGAAGGAAAGTAAGAGAAGAGTAGATGAGGAATTTGGAAGGAATCTGAGTGTAAAATGGAGGGAGAGTAAGAAACTGTTCTGGAAAGAAGTCAAGAAAGTTAGGGAAGGTAGCAAGGGAAACAGTAAGGGTGTGAAAGATAAGAATGGGAGAATGCTAGCCGAGAAGCAAGAGAGAGTCGAAAGATGGAGGGAGTACTTCAGTGAGTTGCTAAATGAAAGGAATGAAGAGCCAGCAAACATAGCTGGATATGGTATGGGAGGGAGAAGAAGAGAAGTAGTGGAGGAGGAGGTGGGGATCAGGAGGTCAGAAGTGTGGGAAGCCATGAAAAGAGTGAAGTTGGGGAAAGCACCAGGAACAGATGGAGTGTGTGGGGAAATGTTGAGGTATGGTGGTGAGATAGTGATAGAATGGGTATGGAAAATGTGCAAACTAGCATGGGAGAAGGGGAGTGCACCCGATGACTGGAAGACTGGCATAATAGTCCCCCTATATAAGGGCAAAGGGGAAAGAGGAGTGTGTGGTAACCACCGAGGAATATGTCTTCTAAGCGTAGTAGGGAAGGTATACAGTAGGGTAGTGATTGAGAGAGTGAGAGTGAGAACGGAAAAATGGATAGGCGACGAGCAGGGAGGCTTTAGGAAGGGAAGAGGATGTGTAGATCAGATTTTTACCCTGAATTGTGTTGTGGAGAAGTATCTGGAAAAGAAACAAAAGGTGTATGTTGCCTTTATGGACTTGGAGAAGGCCTATGACAGAGTGGATAGAGAAGGTTTGTGGAAAGTACTTAGAATATACGGAGTAGAGGGCAAGTTGCTGAAAGCAGTGAAGAGCATGTATGAGGGTGCAAAGGCGGCAGTACGTGTGGAGAGTGAGCAGAGCGAGTTCTTTGACCTGAATGTTGGTTTGAAACAGGGGTGTGTGATGTCCCCGTGGTTGTTTACTGTATATATGGATGGAGTTATGAAAGAAATACTATCAAGAGCAGTGGATGTTGGTGTATCGCTGAAAAGGGAGGGAATTGAGTGGAAGCTACCTATACTGCTGTTTGCGGATGATACAGTTCTGATGAGTGATAATGAATGGGAGTTGCAGGGTCTGGTAAATGAGTTTGGAACAGTGTGCGAAAAACGGAATTTGAAGGTAAATACGGGGAAGAGCAAGGTTATGGTCTTCGAAAGGGGTGAAGTCACAGAGTGTGAGGTGAAGCTGAACGGTCAGGCTATGGAGATCGTCAACTCTTTTAAGTATCTGGGCAGTGTGTTGAGTAAAGATGGGACTATGGATGAAGAGGTGCGGGAGAGGGTACAACAGGGGAAGAGGGTTGTAGGAACGCTAAAAGCAGTAACAAGAAATAGGGTGGTCAGTATGGAAGTGAAGAAGTCCTTGCATGACAGTGTGGTAATCCCGACACTGACTTACGGAAGCGAAGCATGGACGTTGGTTGAGAGACTCAGACCAAGAGTGAGAGCAGTGGAAATGAATTACTTAAGGAGTGCGTGTGGAATTACATGGAGGGATAGACAGACTAATGAGGAAGTAAGAAGGAGGTGTGGTGTGGAGGTAGATGTGCTGGAAAGTGTGAAAAGGAACAACTTGAGATGGTTCGGCCATATGGAACGTATGGAAAGCGAGAGAATGACTAAGAGGGTGTACGAGAGCGAGGTGGAGGGACAGAGGGGGAGAGGTAGACCGAATATGAGGTGGAAGGATGGAGTGAGGAACTACATGAATGAAGGCGGTGCTGGTTGGGGGGAGGGGCGTCGACTGACTGGGGACAGAGGTGCATGGGGGCGGTTCGTTCGTGGCCACCCCTTCGGGGATCACGGCGTCAGGCAATAGATAGATAGATAGATTAGTGTTTATTCACCTAAAAACCCTATTTCACTCCAATTACAGATCAGGCTCAGGTGATATCACAACCAAACAGCCCCAACACCCCCCCCCCCGTCTTCATCGAGTGAAAGCTCGGTCTCACCGTCACCGGTGATTGGCTGGCGTGCTCGCAACCCACCGGTACCACCAGGAAGTCGAAAGAGAAAGAGAATACCCCTACCCACACCTAGTGAGTATTCTTAAATAATCAATAGTAAGAAAATATATCAGTATACACATGTGCACGCATGTGAAATGTGTGTATGTACTGTATGTATGTGTGTATGCATGCGTGTGTACATGTGTGTATATGTGCGCACGGTATAATGAAATGTTAAACTATTCCAACCATTCGGTTATCTTGCAAGTGGACTACATACATAATAATAATATATACCTGTATATACATACATAAAATTACCCGAAATGAATGATCTGAACTGTAATTGTGATGTAAAACCTTATATTTTCTTTCTCCCACAGATATCCCCAACCCACCAAAATCAGGCTCCAGTTGTAATGCTCCAGGGGGCAGTGCACCCCAACCCGGACCTAGTGGTACTACACTAGGAAGTCAAAAGAGAAAGAGAATAACCCCACCTACACCTAGTGAGTATTCTTGAATATATATCAATAGGAGGAAATATATCTATATACACACGTGTATGTATATGCGCATAGTATAGTGAAATTATCAACTATGCTGTCTTCTTACAAGCGGACAATAAATATAATTACATTAAATGAACGCTTCACAAAAATAAATGTTTTTAGTGAGTATTCTTGAATATACTGTATATCAATAGGAGGAAAATATATCTATATACACACGTGTATGTATATGTGCATAGTATAGTGCAATTATCAACTATGCTGTCCTCTTACAAGCGGACAATAAATATATATACCTTAAATGAACACTTCACAAAAATAAATGTGATTAACTGTAATTGTGATGTAAAGCCTTATATGTTCTTTCTCTTGCAGATATCTCCAATTCACCACAACCAGGGTCCAGCTGTAATGCACCAGGACCCAGTGCACCCCAGCCCGGACCTAGTGGTACTACACAGAATCAACAACAACACCAGCACAGAGGGAAAGAAGGAAGGGGGATCGGCAACGCTTCATCTAAACCAGACGGGGGTAATTCACCACAACCGGGTCCCAGTGGTGTTAAGCCCCCCCCCGCCGTCATCTCCCCTGTTCTTCCTCAGACTCTGGCTCTGACTCGAAAGGAGAAACCTCCCCACATGTCCGGGAAATAGTAGACTACTTTGACAATGCCATGATTCAAATTGATCTTTCCGTGCCCCCGTGTGATGCAGATGATATACATCTTTTTTTTTGCAAACAACAGGGGACACATGGCTTCGATCATAGAGTCAGTATTCAATCGTTACCCCAAAGCTAAACCCCCTGCTCTAAAATCATACGTGGACATGACCCTTCGCTTAATTGCACAAAATCCCGATAGCGATGATCCTACCTACAAAGACAAATTTATACGTAGTGAAATACAGATCATTAGTTTTGACGAAATTGAAAATTATATCGACTACTTGATTGAATATTTTACCACACGTTTCGAACATGAAATGTTAGAGGAAGAGGATAGTGGCTTTGTGCTAGATGAAATAGTGAATGTTAGGTTTTTCTTCGGCTTAGTACAGCTGAATTCCAGACTCGGGGAGTATGTACCCTACCCCAAGGGTATTCCAGGAAAAAGCCAGATCATTAATCCGTCGGGCCCCACAGATTGCGTTCTCCAGGTCATTTCAGCGTACCAGTACCTAAAAACTAACGTGGACAACCCCATCAGAGGACAATGGGAAAATATTTGCCGTCAATATGTGAATATGGGTAACATTGAAGGCACCGTAGCCTGGGAGGAGCTTCGACAACTTGAGACCCTCAATAATATCTGCATTCGTATTTACAGTCTCGAAAAAGTGGCAGCTAAGAGAGGTGAAATTGTCCTAGTGCGAAAGGGAGCCAAAGACAAGGAAGTTGTTCACTGTTTGCTGTTGGGGAATAGACATTTAGCATTCATTAACCTAACAAGTGCGCATGGGGGTAATTGAAAACGTCCCCCTGTGCTGACGTATTTGAGGTGTTTCCGTCACTAAAATATTCATTGTACCATTAATAGCATTAATAATTATCCATATGCGCCTATTATGGGTTGATTATAAAGGTATTAACCTGAAACAACAATAAAACGAGTGAAAACAGCGTTTGGATGGTCAAAATCGGAGATATAGCCCGCGAGTTGTATAATGTATGGGTGAGGCAAACTGCTTTCCCGCCAATTTCCCCCAAGGCCACTGAGACACAGTCGATCGATACTCTCTCTCTCTCTCTCTTGCACTCGCTTGCCATCAGTGATGACAACACCCTGCTTGCAACTCGCTAATGTTAGCACGAAAATATACCTCAGAATAAGGGAATAATAGGGAAAATAGGTGATAACTGAAGGAGAGGAGGAAAGTGGGGAAGGAGGGGAGGTAGAGGACTGAGATTTTGCATGGCCCAGGGGCCAAAAAAAAATAAAAAAATAAAAAAATAAAAATATATATATTTTTTTTTTTTTCGATGTCAAAAGTTGATTTTTTATTTTACTTACTCTCAAGAGTCTTCCCGCAGTCCGCCGGGGGAACTCTTAAGAGTCTCCCCGCAGCTCCCGGGTTAAAGACTTTAACAAGTACAGTACATGAACCTGTTCACACATTCACGGCTACCTAAGAAGTTTTGCAATATATGTCTGCACCCGTGCAACAATGAAAGAGAGTTGGGAGAACACAGAGAAACATGTCCAGTAAGTCTCACCAAGCTAAAATTCCCCCCACCCGGGGCTACATTAAAATTCATGAATCTGGGTAAGGCATATGAACCGTCTTACATCGCCTTTTATGACTTTGAAAGCATGCTAGTAAAGCCCCCTATAGATGCAGCCAAGTGCGTTCAACGACAACATTTCGCCATAGCCTATGCTTATATAATTGTAAATAGGGCACGGGAGACAGTTGAATGTGGATCGTACTGTGGAAATAATGCTGTGAACCACTTTATCGAGACGATGAAACAATCATGGAGAAAGTGGAAATTTTGTAATGGGTATCACAAGATAAAAATGAGTGAGCAAGATCTATTACACCATAAGAATCAAAGTCACTGCGAACTTTGTCAACAAGCATTTCCAAAGGGTAAAGGAAATGGAAGTAAACACCATGATCACGAGAAACCGGGCATGAACTACATAGGTGCATATTGCCGTAAGTGTAATCTTTTAATGAAAAACCAAAAGCTCCAACTCACCCTCATCGCTCATAATGCAAACTATGACCTGTCACTCATATTACATGAACTAACAACCCCCGTGAAAAAAATAAAAATAATTCCCAAGCATTCTGCTCAAAAATACCATGAAGTTATTATTGACGATCTCAGATTTATTGATAGTTATGCGTTCATGTCGGGTTCGCTCGCTGATTTAGCCCAGCAATTTATAAACAGTGAGAATGAGCCTAGATACGTGCTTAGCATGCTGAAGGATGTGCCCCCCCGTGCTTTACCCTTACTAATCAAGGGTAAACAAGTGATGTGCTATGATTACCTGGACTCGCAGCAGCGTCTTTCTGAAACTCAACTCCCCCCTCGTGAAGCATTTTTTAACCGTCTCCACCAGACTGAACTTCCACCAAGTGACTATGAGCATGCTCAGACTGTTTGGAAAGAGTCTGGATGCAAAACCCTCAAGGATTATCTAGTCCTCTATGTCAGAGTAGACGTGGGAATCTTGTGTGACGTCTTCCTCGAGTGGCGTGGCATCCTAAAAAACCAGTGGCGATTAGACCCCGTGAACTACGTCTCCCTCCCCGGGTTCGCCTATGACTCTTTTTTGTTGACAACACAGAAGGAATTGGAAGTACTCAGCAACCCTGAAATTTACCAACGCATTCAGAATAATGTACGTGGGGGGTTCACAAGTGTTGTGCGTCATTACGTGCGAGCCAACAACATTTACACAAACCCCGAGTTCAATCCCAACAGTGATAAGAGTACATTCCTCGCGTACGTAGATTTTAATAGTCTGTACCCGACCGTAATGGAAGAGAAACTGCGTTGTGGGGAAATGCGAGAACTCAATGAAACTGAACTTGAGACATTCCTAAATGTCGACTTAAGCCGGCATGTAACCGACGGTGATGACGGGTACCTCATTCTGTGCGACACTGAGGCCATCTCACGAGAAGTCATCGAGAAGACAGACGATCTCCCATTGATCATCCGGCAGCAAAATATAACAAACCGAGATGTATCACAAACCACCCGGGACTTGTACGCGGAAGAAAACCGTGCAGCACCTAGCAAGAACGTGAAACTAATAGGGACACACGCGGCTCAAGAAAATATGCTCTTCGCATTACCGCTTTTGAAACTACTGATCCAACTCGGGCTTGTTGTCAAAAGGGTTCGTACAGTGTATACGTTCAAACAGGAACCTTTTCTCGCTGATTTTATCAGAGGAAATATAGAAGCCAGAAAAAACGCTACGTGTCCTATCAAGAAGAACGCGATAAAGTGTATTTCCAATAGCATTTTTGGACGCTGTCTAATGAACGTGGCAAAGTATGATGAAGATGTTGAAATTGTAGGTGACCGCGATCGTTTCATGAAATTGGTGCGGAGCCCATATTTTAAACGCGTTATGCCTCTTAACCCGGAGCGGGTAGTGGTGGTTCGGAATAAAAAATCCACCATGGTGAATCATCCAAACTACATTGGGTACTATATCCTCGAGCTGTCCAAAGTACGTCTCTATGATTTTTTTTACAATGAAATGAAGGCTAACTACGGTGACAGAGTGAAACTAGTGTACTGCGATACAGATTCTTTAATAATGGTCATTGAAACACCCGACCTATTTGCCGAGTATGCCAAAGAACCACTAAAAAGCTACATGGATACAAGTAACTTTTCCCCCTCTCACCCTCTTTACAGCACAGTCAACAAGGGTAAACTCGGCCTCCTCAAGTCAGAAGTTGGGGAACGGGTCATTTCCGAGTTTGTAGGTGTGCGACCCAAGTGCTACTCTATCCTTTTGACAGACGGCGACCGGTTGAGTTCGGCTAAGGGTGTCCCCAAGTCCATTAAGAGAAAGATAACGCACCAACGGTACAAGGACGCCCTATTCGAGAAGAGACCATTCACTTTTGACTATCATGGATTCACAGTGCGGGGTTCTAGAATGAGCACTGTGAAATATCCCAAAAGGGGTATATCTATCGTAGAGGACAAAAGATACTACATAAATGCCTTGGAGTCACGGTCTTACGGTCACCCCGATAACCTAAATCAAGCCGCGGGGCCAGTTCAAGACATATTGCGGGGGGGGAATCAGAGTCAAGACATATTGCGAGAGGAGAATCAGAGTCAAGATAACGGTAATGAAAGAGAAAGGGAGGCTGTAGGTGTGAGACTGGCCGAGGTAATGGGTAGGCAAGTTGATGGTGAATTGGAGGAAAAAACATATGAACTGTGGGCTGAGCGAGATGTTCTAGTTGAGCGCTACTTCCCTCCTCAACGTGTTAATGAATGGGGAGGGGGGGAGTGTGAGGAGGAAGAGGATGAAAGGATAGTAGCAGCCGTCGCTCGGGAAGAAGAGTATCAAATGTTAGCAACAGAAGCGGCTCAACTGGAATATTTCCAGGATGATAGTGATAATGAGACGTTAGCCGCGCTAGCTTTCTTGGCAGGTAGCTCATAGGTCATGAGGTCTGAATGCGGTGGTTGACGGGTTAGGGTACCACCAACATGAATGACAAAGGTGGAATACCCACAGTGATATACAGTATGCTGTTTTGTAAATATATGTATGCATGTAGCCTATGTAAATAATAAATTAAGAAAATAAATCATGATTAATATTAAGTTAGTGTCACCAAAATTAAAATATATATTGGTATCAAATGGTGATATTGTATATACTGTATAAACAATGCATAATAAATATTGAATTAGTGTCTCCACACATGTTTTTATACACTTCCTTTATGTATAAGTAATATAAGTGCATTGATAATGAAACACAGAGCCCATTTTAATTGTTTATTTAATTTTATGTTAAATAACAGAGTTACAAATATATCTTCACTAGAAAGTATGGTACTTAACCCTTAATTAGCGGCGAGCAACATAAGTCGAGTTAAATAAAGCTGGACTATGTGGCGGTGCTCGACATAAATCGTGTGGCAATTTCAGCACGTAATGTTGCTGAGAGAGAGAGACAAGTTGTGGCAGGAGAGTAGCGAGCGTATGACTGCTTCAGACCACCGCGGCGAACCTACTGACACGAATCCCACCTCCTCCCTCCCTCTCTCACTCGCTATATACGGAATTGTATGGGGAAAGTGCCTAATTACATGCTTTTTGCACTCGCGTTGCACGGTTATTGCAAGAAAACTAGCCATCATAAAAGGATCGTTATGGTGTCATTCGAAAGCTCTGTTTATGCCCTTTCAGGGATAGATACTGGTTTTACGTTCTGAGTCTTATTTAGGCATGAAAATGATCACGTAAACAGCCCTATTTTGGCTAAAAACACCCCGCTGGGCGGTACATATAAATAAACCGCATAGGCCGCTCGTAAGGTGTTAAGAATATTAAAATGCTAACTAGACAATGTACAGAAATACATTAAGGAAATTCTCCCATAAAGTTAAGAAGTTTCATTCACGACCCATGGTGCTATTGTAAAGTTGCAATAGGTCGGGTGACGGTATAGTCACGGCATCCTCAGCAGCGAGCGAGTGACTATAGTGAACCGGGGGGGCGGGCGGGCCGGGTGAACCGGGGGGGCGGGCGGGCCGGGTGGGCCGGGCGGGCGGGCCGGGGCGGGCGGGCGGGGTGGTTCACGATCTAGAGTGGAGAAAATTAGGGTTAGAGAGAACGGTAATACGGTAGAATAATTACCCCTCAATTCATATACCTTAAGAGCGAGATTTAATGAATATAAGCAGGAGAGAGATACTAGAGTCTTCGGTGTACTTACGGGCATGTGTTGAAGGTCTGTTGACAGGTGGGCATGCTAAACTTGTTATATGCAAAACGCAAGACACGCTCATCATTCCCAGAGTAGTTGGTCTTGGAGAACTCGTTGCGTATCTTCCCTAACGTTTCTCCGGGGCCTGCATGGGTGATGTGATAAGTAAAATACATGGCATAGGCCCCGCACACGTCGCTACGGGTTCCCTGGAGTCTAAATGCATTTTTAAATATGGGGACCCCGGGTCTCTCGAGTCGTTTAAAATAATCTGAATATACTCGAGGGTCTAGGCTGTAGCTATCCAGACATACTATTCTATGAGCATCGCGGTAGATACAGAGCCAGTGTCCCATATTTTTTTTAGACCAACTCGGCAGAGTGTTGATTATACACACAGCGGGTTTCCCCGCGTGTCCTCTGAGTAATGTCTCGACCTCGTCCGCTAATAGTACCCCCAGAAACACCGCCTCCTTTCCTAGACTCCCCCTTACCCCCCTTTCAATTTCAAAGTTGTTCATCCCTATCCCATCAGGCCCGCACGTCACACTGCAGTCTTCTGTCAGCGTTTATAGTTAATATACCAACCGTCTCACCGAATAATAAAACTAGGCAATTACTATCCTGGCCTTTGATCATATTTAGGTTGAGTCGAAGTCCCCCATTCATTTCCACGGGCATATTATCATTCAGGTTTTCAGCTCTCAAATCAAAGCAGCAAACCGTGGCCCCATTGGCAAAAGCCTCTTTAGTAATTGAATGCTCTCGGTGGAGACCCAGAGCATCCAGCGTACGGTAATACAGCTCGGAACAGGCGTGGGGGAAACCGCTGGACAAGTTATAGACCACGCGACCGTTAGCCATCACGCTAGCCCTACTTAAGTTCCCGTGTGTCAGATTTTTTTTTTTTTTTTTTTTTTTCTATATTCCAACTACTCCCTCTCGGGCATAGGCTGAGAGCCTGTACATTCCACCGCTCAACACGGTGAAGCCCGTGAGGTCTTGTTCCAGTCTGGGGAGTGAGACATGTGAAGCATCAATCATGGCTCGAAGCAGCTCCATCTCTGAAGCGGCTGGTTGCTTCGCTCATGTGCTTCACCGTCTCACCCTCCAGACTCAGACCCTCACTCTCAGAACGCCACCTATTGAGTAGTGAACTCATTAGGCATTGTCCCCCTGTAACATATTTTGAATATGGGAATATTCATACAGTGCTATTTAATCAGGGAACAATGAGGGTATTTTTTTGGCATTTCGGTGGGCTTTGTGGTAATGCACTGATACTAGGTACAGCACAAATTCAATCCCAATAATATCTTCCCATTGACATATCGGGATTTGAACCCGGGTCCATTGGATTACCAATCCAGTGGCATGACCACTCCACCACACCTCCCCTACAGGGGGTTAAGCGTATAATCGCCCGCTTGGGCAGACATGCCCATCATGACCATCGTTAGCTTTTCAGGGATGACATTACCCCATGGCTGGTCATAAGTGGCGGAGGTCTGATCCTTGGCCAGCACGTAGGTTTTAAAGAGAGTTTTGGTGAATGTGGATTTTATAACAGACCCGCCGCTCAACGAGAAGTTTAGAGCGTGTAAGGCGTTGGGGTAGGGGAATAACCTCGTATAAAGCAATTTGGTAGAATCTACGTGGAGTCGTGCCTTATCTCCATTACTAGGTACGTTCATTAGCCAATCGTTACTCGCCAGTTCGAGGCGGAGTCGTACGGGAATGCCGTCGGGTAGATAACTGTCTAGCGAACTAATGTCGAGGAGTAAAGGAGCGCATAGCTCCAGACCGTGGGTCTTGAGTTGTTTAGAGAAGTCCTTTCGAGCGGGGGTAAAGTAACTGTCCTCTATCTTCCGGGTGAAACCATCGGGGGGACACGCAAAATTAGCCAAGGACCCAATTGTGTTAATTTTGCCGGGTGTCAAGGTGGTGAGGGCTTTAACGTAGGAGCTGTAACCATAGAGAACATTGGTTTCGACGGGCACGTCGCCGAGAAAACACTGCACGGATTTGAAAAGACTGTGGGCCGTGTTATTCGAGAGCTCAATGTTCACGTCGTCCCCGAGGGGGGTCGCATTATCCTCTTGGGTTAGCCGCAGAGTGGTGTGTATGACCAATTGACCCAAGTCAATAAAGCTCCCCGGAGTCCCAGGGATGAGGAAATCAACGTATCGGTCAGTTAACTTCATGTTGAAACCTAGATTGCTACGCAACACGTCGGCATCTTGCCGGGAGGCTATGGTGGCTTCCAAAAGTCGGGTCTTGTTGGGACGGGGAAATAATTCACTGACGCCAGCAGCGTATTGACCTACGGGGGCCTGCTGACCCACAGCTCCCTCCACGGTCGCGATGCTCGCCATCTCAACGCTAGCCCGATACTGATTTACAGCGAGGAAAATATGTCCTTCTTATAGTACCCCTTCATGGTCTTCTTTTTAATTTTAATTTTAACCTTTACCCTCTTCCTATTTCTACCACCTCCCCTCGCCGCCTTTACGGCAGCGTTCTTCAGAGCGTTCAGACCGTGTCTTTTTAGGGACTGCCTTAGGTTATTACCCTGAGAGATATCCTCCATGACATTGTTTCCAAACTCGCGTGCGGAAGGAGCTATGACATTTCGTACTAGAAACGGGAAGGCTCTTTTAGCGAGACCCGCTAATGTAGAGAACAGACCCCCGCCCCGACGGTAGCTGGGCTCGTAGGCGAGGGTGGTAATATCGTTGACGCCACCCCCGTGAGATACTCTCTCCCCACGAGCGAAAAGAGAGCGATACTCCCCCACGGAGGGGGGGATGAATGTAACTCGCATGCTGTTAGGGAAAAGACTGTTGACACGAGGCTAGACGAGCTATTAATATAGTCTGACAGCGCGAATGTGAAGTAAGCACGTCACATGCTGACCCTCTTCAAAATACATGGGGCGACCCTTCTGGTCTGTGATTTTAATGGAAATGGTATCTATAGTTTTAGGTTTGAGTGGTTTATAGACGATAGGATGCACACCTTTCGATTGCCCGTCGTAGAGGGAAAAGGCGTCGAGAATATTTACATTTACCCCGGCGAATCTCGAAGGGTTGACCAGGTCACTGTATATGAGCACGCACTGAGCATCGCCGTTCCTTAAGACAGGAAACGGGCTAGTATGATATAGAAATGCGTCGTCTCCTTCGCTGAGAGCATCTCGGGGGGAGGTAAACACGTCATAGGCTTCTAAGGGGCTTAAGCCGAGAAGTCGGGCTACCCGCTCTTCGAGTTGTATCTTCACGTATGAGATGATCGGATGGGGGTCGCGGAAGCAGCGTACCGTAACGTGTTGGCTCAGGTTCATACGACCGAGGGAGAGTATTTGAGATGGGTTGGCTAGGCGGTCAAAGGCGCTAGTGTTAGGAAGCCCGGGGTAGGCTTCATCGTGGGGATGTCCGACGTAGGTTCTGTCGCGGTTAAGGAGACCCCTTAGTATAGCCCCTATTTTATTATTAACCCGGTCGATAAGGTATTCAATGTCCGGACTCAAGATATTTTCCCAAATAGTCACAAGCACCTTACGCTTTTCAATAGCGCCTGAAGAAGTAAGCTGCCCGTACTCTATATGTATGGCGCATTCTGCTTCGTCTCTCTTAATAGTATAGTAACGTTGAGGGAGTATCACATTTAACAGGCCAACTTCGTATTCCACGTCCCTGTGTAACGTTAAGGTTTGTAAGTTGTTGGTAAAACTACTGCTACTATTGGGGTATATGACACTGTCTGCAGCGCTTGTAACGTAGATATGGTGTGACTCCATCTTGGAACAGCAAGGGACTAATGCGAAGTTGGCTCTTTTCTTATATTTATAGCTACCTACAAGGACGGGAGAGTAATACACGATAGGTAATGCTTAGGTATTTATTTACAGAGAGAGAGAGAGAGAGAGTCATTAAAGGAGATTATACACGCATTATTAGGAATTGAGAGGTCTTGCGTCACAACATCGTAGTCTTCATCCACATCGCTGTTCCTTAGCTTCTTCTCACTCGCCTCCCTGGGGTTGGTGTTGATCGATTTGCCCTCCTCCTCCTCCAGGTGTGGGCGTTTTTGACCCGGGGTGAACCCTGCGTTGTCATTCACAGTGGTTAACCCCATCCACCACTTGTCCAAGATGACACAGGATATATTGCGGGTCCTAAGATTCCCGGCTGCATGGTTTAGGATAGGCAGGTAATCCTGTGCCCATACGTGAGAGGGGAGGCCCGCAGCACCGCATTTGAAGGGGAATACAATACGTGTCATCTCATGTTGAATAGCCCAATCGACGAGTTTAGTAACACAGACATTAAACATTTTAACACGATCCTGGTGGTGGTCCTGCTTTAACCCTTGAATGAATTGGACGTCGCGAGAACTGAGTAGGTACTTCTGGTTAATCTCATTCAGCTCCAGCATCTTACCGGGGGCGTATTAAGCTAGAAGACAAGCAACATGGGGAAGACTAGGATCAGGGGACTCTCGAATTATAACACTCCCAGGCACACCCCTGTCTTTCCAGCAGCATCGGTTTAGCCGATAAATAGACACTCTTTCAGCGTATAGGTTACTATATGGATACGTTTGGTGTAGAAGCGCAGTGAAGCCGGAGGTCTCCCGACAGGCCGTGCAGCTGTGAACACCGGCAATGATGGTTTTATCATTATGATAGCGGGAGTCACCGGGAACCCCTTCCTCGTAGCTGAGCGAGTAAGCATCACTTTCTCCACAGGCCTCCCCTTCATCCAAGAAAGAGTAGAGGGAAGGACACTCCTCCTTCTCGCGTTCGGGCTGGGCAACGTCCTGAGCCCCACCGCCAGTCACAATCGATGAAGCCATTACCACTCTCCCCCAACGTGAGGGGGTGTCCACTACGTCCATTTCTCGAGGTGTTGATTAGTCATCTAGGAAGCTATTGCGGTGGATGGAGGTCTTGTCGTCTGGAACTGCCGTAGTTTGGCTCACAGTTGGGGTAAGAGAGTATGACGGGTCTGGGCTGTCTCGGCCGATTTTTATACCACCACGAGCGGTTGCCAGCTATTAGTTTAATAGGCAACCCACGGGAAGTATGGCTCACGATGGTTCAATAGGATACCCACCCGTGGGTTGTCAGTGCGGGTATTTTAGACGAGAGTAGACTATTTATACCTCCACCGTATTGCTTTTTGATCTGAGTGTTTACAATATGAGAGGGATGAAGACCCGTTGCTCTAATAATTAGATCTACGTCATCACGCTGGGCTTTGGACGGTGTAGCCCCCTTAGCCGAGAGTAGTCCCACGATGTCTAGAACGTTGTTGTTGCTAGCTGAGTCCAGTAGCCATCCATCCTTGTCCCATCTAATTAAGGGGTTGTTTTTAACTCGCTCCAGAAGCCCTAAAGCGTATGGTGTCTCATTATATTTTACGTGGGCGGGCAGAAGATGTGCTAGACTGGGATTTTTGGAAGCATTCCCCATTACAGAAGTGGCTTTCATTAGCACGGGTGGTGGGAGTTTGGTTTTGCTCATAGCCCTCATTGATTTCTTGTTATAATGTGAACACGGTGTTGATTTCTTTCTCTTTTTCCTCGGGGGGGGTCTTAGGAGCAGGCTGTGGGGGGAGGCGGGAGGACGAGCTTGCTGGAACGTGTTGTCCGGGGGAGGGGGAGGGGGAGGGCGGTGTAGGTGAACCCTCGATGCTTGTTAAAACACGCTTGGCTGTGGATTCGGGGAGGAGATAATAGCTACGCATTATGAAAACAGTTTTGAAAGTAGACCGGCAACTGCAAGGAGAAGGGCGGCTAATATATTACCTCCAGCCTTACTAGTTAGAATTAATCTCTTTTTGGCCAGAGATGTTTTCTTCCGGGCAACGGCTCGTATATCCTCACGATGGTGTTGTAGCTTTCTTATAATTTTACTATTCAGGGTGAGATGTTTCTTTAGAAAGTTGGAGAATATCTCAGAAATACAATTTAAATGCTCGCGTCCTAGTTGTTTAATGAGGTTCTTCCTTTCCTTGGGGTTAAGTTTTTTAAGTAGCCGTACAAACTTTTTATGTACACCGAGTAGGGGAAGCTTACTGTTCATCTTTGCACGAGGTCAGAGACATTAATCCAGCTGTCAAAGGAGGTAGGATATCCAACCCAATGTACAAAATATTGTTTTTCCCCTTTGCTTTTGCGGGTTCTCAGGATATTAATATCGAATGACTCGGGCAAGGAACTTGCCACCAGTTTTGACCCATAGAAGATGCCCTCTATGGGCTCGCCGGAGAGATAGGTTTTTGGTTGATGTTGGTGTTTTATTTCTCGAATTTGGAATAGCTCGTGGGTGTTCTGCTGGGTGTATCCCTTATGGAAAGCGGATGAACGAGTGCTACCCACGAGACGTACAATCTCTCCAACAGCTAGCTCGGTACTAATGCGTCCGAGGGGTTTCTGGGGGTTTTTATACATTAGATGGAATTGCCGTGCAGTGTCGGATGGTCGAGTTAAATTATGTACGATTGTGGGGGTTTGTCCCTTTTTTAGTCCAGAGTGGGGGGAATTATTGTAGGCACTGACCATGTCCTGGAGGTGGTTAATATATCGGGGGGAATTCCGCAGTGTAATAAAGCGGTACATGCGGGATTTCAATGTGCGAATGGCTCGTTCGGCGATGGAAGCTTTAATCTCACTAGAATGAACGCTATATAGCTTAATCTTGCGGGATGTTAGATATTCCTTCACTTTTTTATTATAAAACTCGGTGCCTAGATCAGTGTTCAATCTTCTCACACCCCTGGATTCATCTGTTTCCATAACCCTCTTAACAGCCATTAGCATGGAAGTCGCATCTTTCCTGTGACAGGGTACTACCTGCATGAAACGGGAAAAGACGTCCACGCATACTAACAGGTATGATATATTGTCGTTGTCTTTCTTTAAATGACGCACGTCGGCTAAGTCGGCAGCCATGATGATCTTGGGCTTGGGGGAGAGAACTTTCTGGCGGGGGAATTTCTTTGGCTGTAGCTTATGTAGAGTGTAGGTTTTGCTAGTCCTGAGAAATCCTGTCACATCTTGCAGTTTTATGGAAGGATCAATGTCTCGAGCCTTATCCCATAGTTTCTTTTGAGAAGACAGTCCGTATGGCTGGTCGTGACGACCGTAGAGAACATTTAATAGCTCTCGATGCTTAGAACTCACCATTGGAATACACGTTCACAGGGTGGTTCACCCACTATATTTGTGCGGAATTGCAGGGCTTCGGGGGTATTTATACCTAAGTCAACGAGGAGATAGCCAAAGGGTTTAGAGAAAACGGCAGATTTGTATATTTCAACAAAATCGCTGGCTCGGTCTTTGCCGAATATTTGCCTTCCAAGTAGTTGTATTTGCAATAAGTCACGTTGTCTCAGTAATAGGAAGTGAGAACAGTTGAGACTAATATTCCTCGCATGTTTACCGCCCATGTATAGGTTTTGGGTTATGAAGATGCATGAAATGTTATTATGCCGACCGCGGGTAAAAGCGTCAACGACTACTTTATTCTTTACAGCTTCGATAAATAGATTGTCAAGGATGAATAAGGTTCCTCTTTGATCGTAAATATCCTCATCGCTTATAGGGTTCACTATTTCTGGAGATACGGTTACCTTAGGTCCTATTTCTTTATCATGCTGTAGGGGGTGCGAGAGAAGACCGCATATAACAATCTTTTTAAATTTATTATGATGCTTGGATATAAGTTTCTTGACGAGTTCTGATTTGCCGGAATTGCTGTATCCCGCTACTATTATGCGAGCGGGGTGTTTGAATATGTCGAGAGCATCGGAGGGAAATGCTTCCGCCATGTTGGTTTCTATTTAACTAATACCTTTACGAGGTTTGAATGCATATATATATATGTTTTAGGGTTCACACGGGGTGGGCTGCATGACTATAATTATATAACAGGTAGTTACATGTTCTCGCCTAGGCAAGGTTAGGTTAGGTGGTTGGAAAAAATATGATGAAAGAGAGAGAGAGAAACTACTGAGGGGTCGCTGTCAGACCGATATAGATAGCGATATAGATAGTCGATTGATTTATGGGAGCAGCTGACCCAAAAGTATTTTTGGTACAGAGATGGGTGAAATCAGGTGGCTTGGTATCTTGAAATCTGAACTCTAAGAATAGCGTGGAAAAAATATGATGAAAGAAAGGGTCGCTGTCAGACCTATATAGATAGAGATAGAGATATAGATAGTAGACTGATTTATGAGAGCAGGTGACCCAAAAGTATTTTTGGTACGGAGATGGGTGAAATCAGGTGGCTTGGTATCTTGAAATCTGAACTCTAAGAATAGCGTGGAAAAATATGATGAAAGAGAGAGAAAGGGTTAGGCTAGGCTAGGTTAGGTTAGGTTAGATTAGGCTAGGCTAGGCTAGGTTAGGTTAGGCTAGGTTAGGGAGAGAGAGAGAAAGAGTTAGGCTAGGTTAGACTAGGCTAGGTTTATCTTTACACTTGATCACGAATGAGGTCCAGAGGAGTAGGCGGGGCACCGTGTGTGTGTGTGTGTGTGTGTGTGTGTGTGTGTGTGTGTGTGTACAATGAGAGAGATAGAAAGATAGAGAGAGACGGTCATATTTAAAATAGTAAGGATGTATGAAAGTTGTGACAGTATTTGCCTTTTATAATTCCCACGAGGACTGATTTATCAGATGCCACTCCCACTCAGGTAGGTCACCTTTTCCACCACTACTGGACAACCGTCGCCATTTTTGGACACTTCTCAGGTTACCCCTAACTGGTCACTACCGGACAACCGTCGCCATTTTGGACCCATTTTTTTCTGGCAGGGGCTTTTTCAACAAAGTATATGGATGTAAAAACTAAAATGGCATTTTTTTTTCTGGCAGGGGCTTTTTCAATAAAGTCTACAGATGTAAAAACGGAAATGGCAGTGGCTTTTTCAATAAAGTCTACGGATGTAAAAACGAAAATGGCAGTTTTTTTTCAATAAAGTCTACGGATGTAAAAACGGAAATGGCATTTTTACTCCTACTTAGGTTTATCCGTATATTCTGTATAATCATATGTGTGTGAGTTAGAGTGACTTCGAGTATGCATTAAAGTGAGTGAGTGTGTGTGTGTGTGTGTGTGTTGTAGGTGGGTGGATATATACGTGAGTGTTTTTGTTTTTCTATGTGGATGAGGAAGACAAAAGGCAGAGCTGCCTGTGACAAGTGCCTCCCCCAGAGTTGAAAGCAAGTAGGGACGAAAAAAACCCAAGCTAGACCGAGTAATCCCAAGTGGAGACGAACAAACTACCGAGCCAGACTCAGCTGGTTGAGACGAATATTTTGTTTTTGTGACAGAAAGAAGTGTGGTGTGCTTGTTTAGTGTAGTGAAGTAGATAGCAGGAGGACGTGTTTGTGAGAGCCAGCTGGATCACTCTGTGTAGGTGAGGCACAAACAGAAACAGTAAGGGGAGCCAGACAAATGAAACAGGAGTTCCAGCAACTCCCTATCATATGCCTATAGGCCTCCCCTGGATGTTACCTTGTTCGATTGGTGCCTGCAATCTCCCAATCTATTAACTGTCTTCTGTTATAGGGATCACCACCTGTAAGTGGCACCGATTAGCCTGTCGCCCATCGGTAATTTGTTTAGGGTTTATTCCCCTAGATGGGTTGCCCGCCAAGGCTATCCAGTCCCATCCACCCGAAACACCCCTTTCAGATACCAGAGGGACTGCTATCGCCAAATATGTGAGCTTGTGTGTACTACTTTGTATGCATGGAGTTGCCAAGGCGTACTTACTTCCATTGACTTGCATATTATCCAATGTGTGTGTTATCGAATCTAAGTATCATTGTGTTTTTATCTGTGTCCATTTGCATGTTGTGTGTGTGTGTGAAAAGATATTTACACATAAACGAGAAAATGCGAAACAAGCTTTGGATATTGTGATGTTGCTTACGGTAATTGGATTAGGTATTGTTCTGTAACTTAAACTTCGGTGTCAGAGCCATCTATTGGCGAATATTTATAGTGGCTCAATACGGCTGGTTTATCGACTATGTTTTCAGACTATTCCCCGGCAATATAGTAGTAGATCGGTGTGAGGCTATAGATTATAGTTGGAAGTACTGTAGCATAATTTAATATAAAAACAAATAATATTGAAAACAAAAATCAAATAAATAACATAAAATTGTGTGAGAGTTCTTGCTTATGAGCAGATTATACACTAGGTCAAAGGTAGGGTGTAATAACTCAGAAATTATTAGTTTTATAGACATTGAAATATAGATACAATGGTGCAACATGGTAAACAAATTAGCAGTGCATTTTCTATCAAGATAACCAAGTCATGAGCATAACAAAGGAAAATTGTACTGTTGCTGGAAAATGCCAAGCTCTGGATAAAACACCACCTACTTAGCCAACCTGTTCAAAGTAGGCGAACCTGACTTAGTTGCAAATCTGCCTTCTAAAACTGAGCTCCAACCAACATTTTTGAGACTGTACACTATCCTAAGAGTCCCACATTGTTTTCAAAAAGAGTTTGAGGTTAATAGCGAACCTAACATTTATTGAAACCGATACATCTGCCGTGTAGCCACCCCACACCATGCCCGAACTCAACTCAAAATTCACCTCCACCCATTTAAAATCTGACAATGATGCCCCTCCTCCACCCATAGTCCTCCCTCTTTCCCACTACAACCACTCTAGTACAAACTGCCTCCTCTCCCCTCAAGCACACACTCATTCTCTGACACACAGAACACACACAAAACCCGTCCCCACAAAACACAATTTGTCCCCGCTATGATAGGCTCTAAAACATCGCTACCCAACTCGACTTGGCACACTGTACTTTCACGCTCGCAAGATGCTTAAGCGGTCAGCAGATGTCAATGGTCTTTAATCCCCCCGCGGCCATCGAAGCCATAACACCCTCAGCCCCAGGGCACCCCTACTTTTCACCAACGCCGAACTACATCATCACCGTCCACGTCAGATGTAAATATAAGTACAGTGAGAGAGAGTAAGAAGAAGAACAAGCTCTACCATCCAGACCAGCTTATGACCCTCCTAAGGAACTGCCACACCACCAGCACCCTCAAAGTGGGCAGAAGAGATGGCGTAAAATTCGAACACACAAAACGATGGTACCGTGCCCTCGTACACCTCAGACGATTCTTACTATATAACAGCTGTAAGACATACCACCTTTAGCCACAATTTCGTAACTTTGTTGCCCAACGGGGTAGTGTTATGCCCAATTCCATAATACTAGCCGACCCTTCTACAAGATCAGCTGACTCAAGAAGACCAGCCACCGCAAGAGCAGACATAACCACCATGCCAGACACAACTATGGAAGCCTCCCTCTATAAAGAGGGTTTCCCTAAAGCTGCTTATCACTTTCCCTCCCACGCCTTACACCCCCCCCTCCTGTGGGACCACAACCTACCTCCCCTCACTCACCTCTTCCCTTACCAATACCTGTAGCGCCAGAGCTAAAAGGTCACAAAAAGGCCATAAAAGACCAAGGCGAAGGAGACCTTCTTGCTCCCACTTTCAGACCAGCAAGAGAAGCATAAACTGGAGGGAAGACCAGATCAAAAGTCTATTTGGTAGCTCACCTCAGCACCCACACTCGATTAGTTTTTCGTTAGCATCTGTTCAATTCTGGTCGATACCTCAATTCATATTCCTTTTGTAACCCTTCATAAAAGAGTTTTCTACCATCGCAAAACACCTATATGATCTCACCAAGAAAGGCCAAAACTTTTACCAGGATTCAAGACTGATTAGACGCCTTTCACCAACACAAAAACAGCCTCACATCTGCTCTGATCATATCCTTTCCCGACTATGCTCAGCCCTTCAGGCTATATACTCACTAGTCGGCATCGGAGAATTTTCGTCTCAAGTTTGTGGCAATATGGAACATATCATCGCTTGCGTCAGTCGCACTCTCAACCCACCCCTCAGCAGAAAACTATGCCACAAATAAAAGAGTGTGTCTGGGACTAGTCAGGGCACTCAAGCACTTCTGGTCGTACCACCTGGGTACCAAACCAACTGTTATTATCACTGACCATCACTCTCTACAATAGTTGAGGCAATATAAATTGTACAATGCCCTCATATTCCGTAGAGGAAAATTAATATATTTTGATACAATTTACCTATCTGGGAAATTGAACACCATCGCGGATGCCATCTCAAGACTACCACTAGACAAGATCACACCAGCTCTCTTTCTAGCTATTTTTTACTCCAACGAACAAAAATACATAGATTGTTCGCAGCCACCCGTAGCCACACCATCTCACAAAAAAAAAGTTTGACCCGCATTGGGAGCACAAACAAAACACAGTTGGGTGCCCCAGGCGTACGGAGGATATCATCACATCATAGTCGACCCGTGAGCAACTTACAAGATCATATCACACCTTCACGTGGGTATCAGCATCCACCTCTGGTATAAAAAGTTGCTCCAAACCTATAACTTTACTTTCTGGATGGTAAACCCAAGCTCCTCCACAAGGAAAATCATAAACACCTGTCTAGCTTGTGCAAAAGGAATATATACCACACAAACGTTAATTAAGCCCATCAGGTACAGTCATGGCAGAAAAAACATACCAACTGACAGCGTTAGCCGGCATGGGACTATTCCTCGCAAACATTGAATTTAATTTCATTATAATGCTCATGGATAGTTACTCCAAGTTCATTGTTGCAACACCGCTCAATGATCACGCTGCCTCCCCAGTTGCCTGTGCCCTATTTCTGAAGCCTGTCGATGTCTTGGCCTTCCCCAAACTTGACACAGTAATACTGTATTTGCATTCATTGGGCTAGTCTGGAAAGCACTCGATCAACTACTGAGATGTATAATATATTATTTGTCCCCGTACTGGCCATAGGTAACTTGGTGTGCGAGAGATGCCACTAGTGTCGGTAACCAACTCCTAACAGCCATTATTGTGGGATAAATGGTTGACTGGCCTAACCAGTTGAAAATGATCCAAAGCAGTTAAAAGCACGACACCCGCCCTTACCCATATTAAAAATTGCCTCGTACAATTAGGACAATACCAAGATAAGGAAAAATACACAACCTCCTTATCCAACCTTTTCGAGTAAGTGAACATTTCTTAGTTGCAAATATACCCTCTCAATAAAAGCTGCAACCGAAAAATTGTGGGACTACAATATCCTAAAAGTCTCATTTTGCTTCCAAGTAGAGGATGAGCTAGGCAACAAACTTATAATTTTTAGAAGCTGACATATCTACTGCGTAACCTCTGTAACATTCCTCAACATGACTAAGAGTCTACCCAACCCATATAAAATCTGACAATGATGCCCCTTTTCTGGCCATATATCTTCATTTTACCTTCATAACCATGCTAGTACAAACCCGCCCCCCTTCCCCCTCCCAGACCCTCCAAACACCCATTGGCCCCTCATGTTCTCAGACACACACAAAACAAACAATACATTACAACTTGCACCCGCTATGGTAGGCTTTCCAAAATTACCACCTGACTCAGCTTGGCACATTGAACTTACATGCTCTCAAGGATGTTATTTTGTTTTCTATGTGTATGAAGGAGATAAAAGGCAAAGCTGCCTGTAACAAGTGTCCGCCCAAGGTTGAAAAAGTGGTAAAGAGCCAAAATCAAGTTACATTAGAGTTAATGTAGGTGTGTGGTGTGCTTGTTAAATGTAGTGAAATGAATAGGAGGAGGAAGTGTTTTTGAGTTATCTAGATTTCTCTCTGTCTAGGTGAGACACAAAAGAAACAGCGGGGGAAGCCAGACAAATGAATAAGGAGTTCCAGCAACTCCTTATCATATGCCTGTCCTATAAATGGTCAGCAGAAGTCAAAAGGTTGTCACACCATCGCCTCCCTCGACGTAGAAAGCCTGTTCACCAATGTGCATGTGGACAGGACCATAAACATGATTCCACGTCAGATATACCACTGCCCTGACACACCCAACCTGGACATCGTGGAGAAGGCCCTGAAGACGCTGCTGGAATTATGTACCAAGGAGGCTCCCTTCCTCTGCCCCCGTGGTAACATGCATCAGCAGATAGACGGCGTGGCGATGGGCAACCCCGTGGGAGTCCTTTTCGCAAGCTTCTTCATGGGAACTATCGAAGAGGAACTCCTAGTTGCTCACCGGCCCGCTATCTACTGTAGATATGTCAACGAAATGTTTGTACAAGTAAAGGACCTTAATGAACTTCAGGAACTCCAGCAGCGCTTCATGGCCACCTCCGGACTCAATTTCACCTATGAAAAATTAACCAACAGACAATTACCCTTCCTCGACCTCCTTATTTCACTGAATGATCCTGGCTTCAAAACCACAGTTTACACCAAACCCACTAATAGCGGACAATGCCTCAATGGCGACAGTGAATGTCCCTGCCGATACCTCCTATCTTCCATCTCATCTTACTTTAGGAGAGCCCTCTAACACTGCACTACCTGGGAGGACACCCACCAGGAACTTGAAAAACTTTCCCAAGTTCTGGTGAATAATGGGTACTCCAATTCCGATGTATCCAGCACCATTAACCACCACCTAGAGAAATGTTATACTTAAAATCCCTCCAACACCAACCCCTCAGACGAAATCAAGATTTTCTACCGTAATTACATGTCCTCTGATCACAAAACCGACGAAACCATCATGAAAGAAATAATCAACAAACATGTCCTACCCACCAACCCTGACAACAAAATTAAACTAATCATTTACTACAAATCTCCTAAGACTTCCAACCTTGTACTCCGAAACAGACCTACTTCCACTAAGACTAAGAGCCCGATGAATGAAGACCATGTGATATTATTATGTTTTTTCCACCAACCAACTTCACCTCTAAACTCAATTAATGAAATCAACAAATACATGTGGCACTCCAAGGACTCGAACCTAGGATACTCTCATCGAAATTCATCGCACTTATGCATTACGCTACCAGCACACCTGTAATAATGGGGACTGTGGGCCCCATTCCTATATTGGTATGACTCAGACTCGTCTGTCTCATCAGCTAACTCTCCACCTTCAGTCAGGAGCTATTAAAAACCACTGCCTCTCCCCCTAACAACCTCCCCCTTACCCACAACGATTTAAATAAACACACCTCCATAATTGACAAAGAAAATTACCCCAGAAGACTCTCTATACTTGAAGCTCTTTATATTCAAGCCTTAAGCCCCAACATAAATAACCAAACACTTGACCGACAAATATTACAGTCTGCCAAACGCCACTACCTAGCCATGACCTCCACTCCACACCTCCCTCCCGCACCCCATACGTCTACGCAGCCCAGAGAGCGCAGCCTTCTACCCCTATGACTTCCAGCAGCCAATCAACGTTAATTCCGCCCACCCCCAGCCAACCCCGGACCAGATGCAGCGTGCGACTGGCGAGAAGGTTACCCACAACTAATGGCAAGCCACCAAACACGCAGTAGGCCCGCCCACTCATTGCCCCCTGATCTCAACATTTGTATATAAACCTTGTTACGGCTGGATCGGCAATACATATTCGGGATTCTTGATCGTAGGACAGAAATGGCTTATGTGACAACGACACGCTCGATTCCAGTCCCAAATACTATATGCTCCAGACAACAAAAGCACCAACGCCCTACAGAGTTATCGTCTATGGTAACGAGGTACCTTAACTCGGCGAAAGTGTACAACAGGGGTAGGCTATGAGGCTAAACTCCCTCAGACATTTATAGGTTACGTTATTACTAAAGAAATGCAATACTCAAGAAACTACGTTAATATTAAGCCTCTAATAATGTAGAATAGAAGCAGGCTAAAGGTATGACAGTGAAATGCTAAATGACAAATGTACACGCCTACTTGAAAGCGCGTGCACTAGAATAACTGTCCCCTACTAACATGCACTAGCATGTAGCATACAAGATGTTCATGATCCAGTAGATACCTAATAATACACATGGAAGGAACATAAATAGTAGTCACTTATTATAAGAATGAATCTATACTTGGAATAACTAAAAGGTTGCAGGCAACAGTACTGCGCCGGTAGCCTACTACCGCATAGGCTACTTCGCTTCTCTCACTCTGTCTCCCCTCTGAGTCCGTATGCGCCCTACGCAACAGAACTCCGGACACAGCAGCAAAACGACAGTGCAATTAATTGATACATGAAAGTATTAATAGTGTTGTCTTGTGTGTGAGTAATGTGTATTGTAAAGTGTTACATACATAAACTTAAAGAGAGCTGCAATGCATAGTAAAATAAAGATATAACCCACTCATCATCCCCATGTGTTCTAGCTAGCAGGCCAAGTCACAGGAACAACGAGTCCCAGCACCGAAAGCGAGAACCCAGGAAAAGACTGCAGAGAACACAAGGACAGATAAATTACGTTACTCTACTATACCGGCACTACGAGCGAGCTGTAGTCTCTGGTACTACACTCGCTCCTGGCTCGGTAGGCAAATCAAGGCTAAGTCCTCGCCCCTCTACAGACAACTCCTGGGCATGGTCGGGCTCTTACACATGGCACTAGTCTAGTCACAAATTGGATGATGAGCTGGGCATATAACTCGTGAACATGTAGAACGTTCACCAACTATCCTCATCAAGAAGATCGCTGTTCACATTAACCCCTTAAATCTAATACATGTAAATATATGCTTGTCCTAAGAGTAATACGAGAGGTGAGTGCTGAAACTCCTTTAGGACCTCAAGGGAAGGTTATGCATTTAAATAGAGAGAAGAATGAAATGAGAGTAATGTCGTCAGAGAGAAAGAGTGCAACCGTGAGAAATTGGGAGAGAGGGCAAGGGATGTTAGAATCTCAAAGGTTCTAGGCAACCTGATCATGGAACACACAGCGAGCCTCCATGCAATGTGCAGTACGACAACATGGGCAGCCAGGCAGCATATGCAGGCGGCAATGTACTACCAACCCTGTCGCACCTAGCTATAAGCGCAGGGCTGCCAACCGGTCCATACGTCTGGCAACCATTGCTACCCTCTCGCTCTGAAGTCTAACTCACTCTCTCTCTCTGAATTCCTATCATCTCATCTATCAACTTCTCTATTGATACTACATATTAAATGGAAGGTCTCGACATGGCTTAAAACAAAACCCACCACTGGTTAGCAAATGACGAGACCTTTGCAGAGATACAAAGAACATAGTTATACGTTGTCACACTCAATATAAGCAGCCAACACGGCACACGGCCACGCACCGTGTCGGCACACGGCACAGTGGAGTACCAAGGAGTACAATCAGGTTGCGTTGCCACGCACTGGGCGTCACAGCCCCCCCAAGATTTTAGATAATCGACCTTAGAAGCATTATCAAAATCTGACAGGCAACCAACCGACCTGCTACCCTTAGCTGCCACTAATTGCAAAAGGTGCACAACAACTGAAGTGTGAATTATACATAAAACACAATATCGCATGCATCATGCTACAACAATAAAGACTTACAAAACTAAACAAAATTTTCTCGTTTATTTTATTGTTTTATAATCTTTTTGGACGGCGTTATGATAGCCTAATTTTACTCCTGCTCAACCCACACACCGTGCACGACTATCCTGAATCATCAACCCTTGATAGACAATCTGCTATCACGTTCTCACTCCCGGCAATATGCTGAATGTTGAGATTATACTCTTGGAGCATTAGGGACCACCTGGTCAACCGCATATTCCGATTGTGAAACTGATTTAGGAATTTCAAGGGATGATGGTCCGTATAAATCGTCACTACCGGGCCGTAGGCTGGAACATAAACTTCGAAATGTTTGAGCGACAAAACGATAGCAAGAAGCTCCTTCTCAATAGTCGAGTAATTCCTTTGTGCCGAATTAAACTTACGAGAAAAGAAGCTCACTGGGTGTTCCAAGCCCTCGGAATCAGTCTGCAGTAACACTGCCCCGGCACCCACACCGCTGGCATCAGTCGCCAGCTGAAAACTCCTGGAGAAGTCTGGGGCTCTCAAAATCGGATGTGTACACAGCAGGTGCTTGACTAGGTCGAAAGCCCTCTGACACTCCGCAGCCCAACAGAACTTCACTGACTTCGACAGTAGATCAGTTAACGGTGCTAAGACAGTAGAGTATCCCCGGATGAAGCGCCTATAATAGCCTATCATACCTAGGAACCGCATGACCTGGCGCTTAGTGGTGGGCCTGGGAAACATATTGATAGCCTGTATCTTGCTCAGGGGGGGGCACACCCGGCCTAACCCGACCACGAAGCCAAGATACTGCACAGTAGCCTTTACAAACTCGCACTTCCTCAGGTTCACCACCAGCCCAGCATCGTGCAACTTCCCAAACAGGGTCTCTAAGTGCCTTAGGTGATTTTCAAAATCGTCATCATACACTATCACGTCATCAAGGTAGACCGTGCAGTTAGGGATTTCGTCACAAATATCGTTCATCAGGTTCTGAAACGTGGCAGGTGCGTTCTTAAGCCCATAAGGCATTACGTTACATTGGTAGGTCTTGCCATCTACCACAAAACCACAAACTTGCTTAGCTCGGTCCGACAGGGGTACTTGCCAGTAGCCTTTTACAAGATCAATTTTAGTAAGGTACTTTGCATTCCCTATCTTGTCCACGCTGTCGTCAACTCGAGGCAAAGGGTAAGGGTTGGTAGTGGTCAAGCCATTTAGCCTACGAAAATCTATGCAGAACCGCACCTTGCCGTCAGGTTTAGGCTGCAACGTGACGGGTGATGTCCACTTCACATAACCTTCAGTGATCATCCCTCTCTCAACCATGTACTTTAACTCCTCCCGTGAAGCTGGCAACTTTACCGGTGGCACACGGTAGGGCACTGACTTGAAGGGCACATTATCACCGACGTCCACGTCGTGCGTTACCTGAGTAGTGAGACCTGGGTGTTCGGCGAAAACAGAGGGGTATGACCTGAACAGGCCTAGGACAGCAGCACCCTGGTGCTCAGGCAGGTGACTTACAGCTTGCCTAGCCTCTTGTTCAGTATTCCCCGCCCACTGTTCCGCGGAAATGACACAGTCCCAGCTATCCTCCTCAGCAGCATGACTGTCCCCACCTCCTTCTCCACCCTGGCCGCTGCAGGCCAGCACAGGGACAGTGAGAGGCTCTGAGGGGCGTCTCACATACTCTTTCATGAGGTTAACATGACATAACTGATGTTTTTTTCTACGGTCAGGTGTTGCAACGAGATAATCAAGGTCGGACAGTTTCTTAGCCACCACATACGGCCCAATAAACTTGGCAGAAAGGGGGTGTCCAGGCAAAGGTAAAAGCAACATTACCTCCTGACCCACCGAAAACTCCCGAAGCTTCACCTTGGCGTCATACTGGTGCTTCATGACCGCCTGTGCATTAACCAAGTTATTACCTGCTGCTGCCATGCAACCTATAAGTCTCTCCCGGCTCTCAAGGATATATTTAAGTACAGACCCCGGCTTCTCTTCGCCCTCCCAGATCTCTTTCACCATACTTAAAGGTCCTCTCACATTATGGCCAAAGACTAGTTGATTTGGACTGAACCCCAGGCTCTCTCCTGGGACTTCACGTGCAGCGAACAGAACATACGGCAGACCCAAATCCCAATCAGTGTCATGTTCTGCACAGTAACAGCGTAGCATACTCTTCAGGGTCGAGTGCCACCGCTCCAAGACTCCCTGACTCTCGGGATGGTAGGCTGACGACACTACAGAACATATACCGTGCAACTGAAGGGTTTGCTTGAACAATTTGGATGTAAAATTGCTCCCCTGGTCTGACTGCACCTCACGTGGAAATCCATAACGGGAACAGAACAATAATAAGTTTTTAACAACTGCCTTTGCCGAGCCGTTTCTCATGGGGTATGCGTCCGGGTATCTCGTAGCCACATCCATGATTGTCAACAGGAATTTATTGCCACTACTAGTAGGCGGGAAAGGGCCAACCAAATCTACTACAACTTTGCTGAACGGAGGCCCGGTGACAGGTATGGGAAACAAAGGTGCCTTCGGGATGGTCTGGTTAGGCTTCCCCGTTGTCTGGCAGGTCGCACACCCAGCCACCCATGCACAGACATCAGCCTTGACCCCAGGCCACCAGAAAAACCTGCCCAATGCCGCCAATGTTTTTGTTACCCCCAAATGACCCGCCACCGGCACATCATGCGCCAGACACAATAAGGACTCTCTATACTTATTTGGAACAACCACCTGGTCTACTACCCTCGCACCGCCCTCCCACTTCGATTTGGGGTCTAGAAATCTGCGGTACAATATCCTGTTGAGCCTAAAGAAATCTCCCGGCTTCGCATCCCCATCTTCCTCCAACTCTATGGCACCATTGCTATAACGAGCTAGGCTAGCGTCTTGCAGCTGCTGCTCACTAATGTCCCTGGGCGTCAATGCATCAAGATGGTTTTGTAATAAGACATTACCCCGGCTAGTAGGCTCTACTGCCTTAGTGGCTCTCGCTACAGCTCTTGCCTCACGCGAAGTCTTACCCAACTCTGCCTTGTTACACACCATATCTGGGCCAGAGTCAACTCCCGTGTTTATTATAGGTCCAAGTACCGAATCACCGAGAAGTGCAGCAGAATCAATGTCCCTTTTCCTGCCCTTAGCAACCTTCTCCTGATCCTTCCTCCACTGTCCCCGAGGTTGAGTGCTAGGCTGTGCAGGAGCCGCAGAGCGAGATCGGGTTACCACACAGGCCATCTCATCCTGTTGGCACCTCCCAACCCATTCCCGATTCTCACCATCCACGTCGGCCGCCCTCTCGGCAACGACTAAGGGTGGAGTCCCGGAAGTGGGCACCGCAAAGTCGTTGCCGAGAAGAAGGTCGACGCCCTCAACTGGCAAACACTCAACGATCCCTACATCCAGCTCCCTGCACACCTCTCCCACTCTCAACTCCAACCTCACAAGTGGGTATGACCTCGTAGCATTTATACCCTGCACCACAACAACTCTGGCCGCATTTATCGGTTTCCCTGTGAAGTTCCTCAACAAAGTTTGCGAAGCCCCCGTATCCCTCAGCAAGTCAACCCTCCGTAGTTCACTCCCCCAGCTCACAAACCCGTGTCCCCGATGGCTACAGAAAGTGTCCCGGACAGGTGTCGAGCCTTCCGTACGCTTCTTTACCGCGTGTGCCTCAGCTGCTGACAACCTACCCCGGGCAGTTGCTGCAGCCTTCAGAGACACACCGATACTGTGAACCAATGACACCGGCTTAGCGGGAGTGTTACTAGGGCACTCACGTGAATAATGGCCTAGCTTCTGACATTTGTAACATTTCACATCCCCAATGGGCTTCTTCCCTTGTGCGGGCGAAGAAGGGGCCTGACCTTTAGTAAACGGGAGAGGCTTGTGTTTGTAGGTGTTATTAGGTGCAATGCATTTAGTGTGGTTATGTGTGTCATAGGATTTGTTATTATCGAAAACTCTGGTGGGTGGGGTATAGCGCCCCTTCTGCCCTGACTCAGCCCTCTGAGCGGCACCGCAACCACGAATCAATGATAATCTGAGGTCTGCCATCTTGGCAGCCTCCTCTACTGTCTTGGGACATTTTTCCTTAATGTTCAGCGTTAGATCGGTTCCAGTGCATTTGTAAAACTGTTCCAGATAGAAAAGTTGCTTAATTTCCTCAGCCGACTCTGCGTGCTCGGACCGAAACCAGTTATTACCTGCATCTGTTAAGTCCCGTGCGTGCTCCATAAAACTGACGTCGCTCTTCTTATTCACGCCACGGAACTTCAATCTATAAGTTTCGGGTTGCAGTTCGTAGGCCCGGAGCACAGCCTCCTTCACCAGTCCATACACTACACTCTCGTCCAGTGACAGTGCATCGTAGGCTTTCAACCCCTTACCCACTAGACGTGATGAAACTAATGCTGCCCATTTAACCTCCGGCCAGTCATACTCACGACACTTCTTTTCGAAACGAGCAAAAAACTCAGTCACTGCTGTCTCATCAAATGCGGGTACTAACTTAATTAAATGCGAAAGTGAGTCTGTAACCCGGTGCCCACCACCGAGATGACGCCCCGTGGTCTCTACTCTAGACTTCTCGACATCCATTTCAGCCTGGTACCTGGTTGCATCCTGATTGGCTTGGATTCTAGCAACCTCTATGCATTCTATACTAGCCTGTTGTATCTGAGTCTCCTGCAGCTTAAACTTAGCTAGTTCTAGCTGAAATAACATCTCAGGAGACAGGCCTGGGGGGGGAGAGCACAAAATGGGGGATCCACACCGAGACGTGTTTACGGGTAAGCCAGCTTGCCCTTGAGAACCCTCCTGCTGCATCGTGCTAAGACTCGCTGGCTGAGGGCCCAGCTCAGGGGTAGAGTGGAATGGAGGCTTGGAGGGAACCCCCCAAGACCCCACTCCACCCACCGCCCCATCGCCATCACCCAACAAACATGCCACCAAATTCTTCTTGGGCCAACTGTCAGGACAGTCCCGCCCCAAAACCGTGGCTAAACAGCGAAGACCGTAACAATCAATAGCCTGCAGGCGCTGTTCGGTCAAAGGTGTCTGCAAAAATGCCCGGGCATCCCTCTCTCCACTTATAACACTCCCCTCCCTAAACATCTGTTGTACTTGCTGGTTACTAGGCTGTACCGTGTTATCCTCCCCCGTAAATGATGAGTCATTAGACATAGTGCTGGTTATACAATTGCTGTTCATAAAAAAAAAGAAGTGCTTATTACTAATTGCAGTCTCGACTCACAAAATGTTAAAGATGCTTGAATGACTCTACTCTAGACACCCCTAACGAAACAATCTGCAAGTCCACCAATACAATAATGACACAATAAAAATTCCTCCAATATGCAAGAAAATTCTAGCCAGCTCTACTAGGTAGCATAGAATAGTTCTCCAAAAAACATGTGATAGGATACTACTGAATCTTGTGCAAGGTCGCCATTTTTGTTACGGCTGGATCGGCAATACATATTCGGGATTCTTGATCGTAGGACAGAAATGGCTTATGTGACAACGACACGCTCGATTCCAGTCCCAAATACTATATGCTCCAGACAACAAAAGCACCAACGCCCTACAGAGTTATCGTCTATGGTAACGAGGTACCTTAACTCGGCGAAAGTGTACAACAGGGGTAGGCTATGAGGCTAAACTCCCTCAGACATTTATAGGTTACGTTATTACTAAAGAAATGCAATACTCAAGAAACTACGTTAATATTAAGCCTCTAATAATGTAGAATAGAAGCAGGCTAAAGGTATGACAGTGAAATGCTAAATGACAAATGTACACGCCTACTTGAAAGCGCGTGCACTAGAATAACTGTCCCCTACTAACATGCACTAGCATGTAGCATACAAGATGTTCATGATCCAGTAGATACCTAATAATACACATGGAAGGAACATAAATAGTAGTCACTTATTATAAGAATGAATCTATACTTGGAATAACTAAAAGGTTGCAGGCAACAGTACTGCGCCGGTAGCCTACTACCGCATAGGCTACTTCGCTTCTCTCACTCTGTCTCCCCTCTGAGTCTGGATGCGCCCTACGCAACAGAACTCCGGACACAGCAGCAAAACGACAGTGCAGTTAATTGATACATGAAAGTATTAATAGTGTTGTCTTGTGTGTGAGTAATGTGTATTGTAAAGTGTTACATACATAAACTTAAAGAGAGCTGCAATGCATAATAAAATAAAGATATAACCCACTCATCATCCCCATGTGTTCTAGCTAGCAGGCCAAGTCACAGGAACAACGAGTCCCAGCACCGAAAGCGAGAACCCAGGAAAAGACTGCAGAGAACACAAGGACAGATAAATTACGTTACTCTACTATACCGGCACTACGAGCGAGCTGTAGTCTCTGGTACTACACTCGCTCCTGGCTCGGTAGGCAAATCAAGGCTAAGTCCTCGCCCCTCTACAGACAACTCCTGGGCATGGTCGGGCTCTTACACATGGCACTAGTCTAGTCACAAATTGGATGATGAGCTGGGCATATAACTCGTGAACATGTAGAACGTTCACCAACTATCCTCATCAAGAAGATCGCTGTTCACATTAACCCCTTAAATCTAATACATGTAAATATATGCTTGTCCTAAGAGTAATACGAGAGGTGAGTGCTGAAACTCCTTTAGGACCTCAAGGGAAGGTTATGCATTTAAATAGAGAGAAGAATGAAATGAGAGTAATGTCGTCAGAGAGAAAGAGTGCAACCGTGAGAAATTGGGAGAGAGGGCAAGGGATGTTAGAATCTCAAAGGTTCTAGGCAACCTGATCATGGAACACACAGCGAGCCTCCATGCAATGTGCAGTACGACAACATGGGCAGCCAGGCAGCATATGCAGGCGGCAATGTACTACCAACCCTGTCGCACCTAGCTATAAGCGCAGGGCTGCCAACCGGTCCATACGTCTGGCAACCATTGCTACCCTCTCGCTCTGAAGTCTAACTCACTCTCTCTCTCTGAATTCCTATCATCTCATCTATCAACTTCTCTATTGATACTACATATTAAATGGAAGGTCTCGACATGGCTTAAAACAAAACCCACCACTGGTTAGCAAATGACGAGACCTTTGCAGAGATACAAAGAACATAGTTATACGTTGTCACACTCAATATAAGCAGCCAACACGGCACACGGCCACGCACCGTGTCGGCACACGGCACAGTGGAGTACCAAGGAGTACAATCAGGTTGCGTTGCCACGCACTGGGCGTCACAATGTCGATTGGTGAAAGGTAAGAATCCGAGCGCATATTCTTCCATAGCCATACAGTATCTTCTACAAAATATAAATAACAATGACTTAACCCAAATAGAAAATGACGAACAGAATATTTATGAAAACCTAAATGTATTTTTCAAATTTATTAGCAATCCCAAGGAAACCTTTGCTTGTGTTATAAGACACAAGAAACGGTCGTGTTATGGGAGGGTTCTCACACGAAATTATGATAATTTTATCCCCGATGAGGTTTTCTCCGTAGTAAAACTGTCTATAGGGAAGGACATTCTGACTATGTTATTGCATACAGATGATCTTCATGTGAACGCCCTTCTCTTGAAAGATACACTAATGACCAAACCCCCCCATATACAATCATTTATGATGAAATATATACTGAGGTTGGTGACCATGTTTAGACACGGTAGTCACAGTGTCAAAGAGCTATTGAAAAGCATGGGTCTCTCACGAGAGTTTATAAATAAACTCAACAATGAATACTACTTTATAGAAAAATATTTAATGGATGATTCTACAAACCAAGAAGCGTCTCTGTTACTTTTTATTCAATCACTTAATAACATAAACGATGGTAATATTACGAAAATTAACGATGTAAAAAATGCCCTCGCGACAATATTGATACCGTACCAGCTAGTGACGGCTCTATATACAGCCCTGGAAGCTAACATTCCCGATATGTGGCGGGAGTTATTTATGGAAGAAGAAGAAGAAGAATTAGCAGGGATGACGGTAAGACGATGGATATTCAGTTGGTTCCAGCAGCAAGGTGTAGTTAGAGACTACCCGCTATCAACATTCCTAAAAAGATATCCTTATATCATCGCCATAATAGCCTCCATATTTGATGACGCAACGACTAGAAGTCCCGGTGGGCAAGTATATATTACACGGATAGCAGATAGAGAAAGGTTAGAGGAGATAACACGAAAGCTTTTCGCAATCATTGAAAATATTCATGCCCAACTTATAACAACTACCAACATTGTATTTACACTGCCACTGACATGGCTAACCTTTGGAAATTTTTATCAGCCAACAAAATCAGAGTTCCTGTCATCGTGCACGGAACATTTGAAGGCTTACGGTTTCGGTACGATCACTGAAGATTTTATAGATGATACTCCCGGTAAACAAGCCGCCATCCCCGGATGTAGAGAAAATGATTTTTTCCCCAACGAACTGGGGCATTTTTCAAACCTCGCAGGGACATCTCGTAGGCTTTTCCTCGCGTCCTTGTTAAAGGCATCGAGGTTGTCTGGTCAATTTACGTCCACCAGACCCCCAATGAGCGACACTGCCATATCTAATATGATGGATAATAAATTGCAATTATTCAGAAATAATCCAAGTAATTTCATTAATCTAAACCAAGCATCTATGGTGCCTTATCTATTTGTAGGAAAGGGGGATGAAAAGGCCAAAATTCTTAGTTCGATTCAGAAATATGCCATGGACTATACCGGAGATAATTTAAATTTTGTGGGTACGAATATCATTGAAACTCTTACCAATGTGACACCCTGGAGTCCCAAACATGTAACCAATAGTGAGGTATCCGTTGATAATCTGATTTCGACATCGACTCATAAAAATCCCCTAGATCACATGATTGCCCAATGGTATAATGATTTGAGGGACTCCTTCGAATCTTTCATCAATGAGTATCGTCAACTTTTAGATATGGTTCATAATTTTGCCCATAAAATAGCAACATATGATCCGACCATGGACCGGAAAAGAAAAGTGGTCGAGGAAATTTTTCCCCTATTGCGAGACAATGTCCTCTTCATTTGTAACACCAACGATGGGGAGGACACCAATTCAGATGACGAGGATGATTTCATTTACCACCAGAAGAGAAAACGGTTTGATACGAACTTATGTATATTCCCCCTGCGGTACGATGAGAAGGTCAAAACCGGCCATATCGATATAGACCAAATGAAAACCGTAATAACCGAATTGAATGAGTTACAGGATTTCATCTGTCTCTACAAAACATTAAATAATAGGGGTGGCTATTTAGACCACATACGTACCCTAAGAAAATATGTAGATGTTGTTAAAAATAAACCCAGTATACGAGAATACGATTACCAAACAGATCCTAGTTTCAAAATAGTAACATTTTTACTGAAAATGAAGGATTCTGAAGTTGATGGCAGATGTAGAGAGGTTTACGATAAATTCCTAACTCTAATGGGTGACACCACCAATCGTCACAAACATATTAGTAATCCTCTCATGTTCAACTGGACCGAAAATACCATGAGAGATCTTCCCGAGGCTCAAATGATATTATCACAGCTATTGTTAGGCAATATTGTACAAATTCCCACTTTCATTAAAAGCAAACTAACCCCCATGACAAATGAATCACAATTCCATATATTAAAACAAATTCGTAAAAATATAGTATCCAAAGTTAATACCATTAGGAATTCGTTACAATTGGAAGGCCCTGGTGTAGTGGTCCCCCAATGGGAAATTTTTACAAAATCAAATTTCATGAAACGATTCTTTAGGTCAGACCATTTAGCCATGGATTGTGACAACGAAGACAGCGGTAGTGACGAAGACTTCGACGACGACGAAGACTTCGACGAAGACTTCGACGATGACGATGACGATGACGATGACGACCATAATAATAATAATGACATTCCATTAAAAACAATAACCAAACGACTCGAGACTATTAACGTCCGGGAGAATGTAATTGAGTACCTATCTTTAGGGGAGAGTATTAAGCAAATTGTAGGGTCAAATAGTACGCTATCTCTTTCACCGAGTGGTTACATAAAGTCGCTGTCTGCCAAACGAAAGGATTAGCAACTATGGGTGAATGAAAGCTCCAATATTATTGAAAGAATATGGAACAAGGATAAACCTATCGATAATTATATGTATATTCAACTTAAAAATTACAATATACAAATATTCCGGGATTTAAGAAATGACGTGCCATACACCAAACTATTATTAATGGGGTCCATTATATTAAACAGGTCTTATACGGAGAATACCGTATCCCGCATTCATAACTTATTGACCATAAATGAAAAGTTTACAACCAAATGCTCAAAGCTGGAGACCGGTATAGGGGGTCGCGAGTTGTCTTTTGATTCTCTCCGCCACACCCGGCTACAATTGGTCGGAAAACTTTGCGACATGGTTTCACCGGTGGCATTCATTAAGGGGCTTAAAAATACACCCGAGGTTATCTCTACCCTGCTGTTGGCACAACTATTAAATGTCAATGACTCAGACCACTATAGTGAACGGGATAAAAGAAGAGCCATTCAATACTTATACGGCAGCGGAACTAATTTGCCCGTATTAGCTTCGCCTCCAGTGGTGAGTAATATACATAGTGCCGGCCATGCACCGATGCCACCCCCCAATGACATTATTCAGAGTGTGACAAATACCCCTCTCCATATATCACTCGACGATCTCCGGTCCATCATAAGTGTTACGGGAGCTCTCAATGTTTCGAGCGAACAATCACATCCGCGCCATCACATACGCAATAAACCGTATAAATACTCGGAACGTTTAACAAATTTCATAGACGTTGATGCACATATATTTAGACATTCTCACGTATATCCACCCATACATGTAAATGAGGTGGAAAAATGTGAAGACGATTCATATCATAACTTTATAATTCGATCAATGGGGTTGAATGTCAATATTAATTTGAAGGAAATCAAACAAGTAATGATTAGTAAAGACTTTGTTAATAATAATATAGACACTTTTCACGAAAACTATAATGAAATATTACACAAATGCAATCGGGTTTCGACTACTCTACCGGAAATAATGAACAAGCATAATATGGTTAACCTCATTTCGAGTATGCGGGTAAAATATATTGGTCTGCATTCGCTTAAACATATACGAGATGAGTTATCCAACAGATCTTCTATATTCTCAAACTATGCATTATTTATCTCTGAAATTAAAAAAATATTCCCTAATTGTATTAAAAGCAATATTTAAATTATATAAACATGCTCTCTTGAATGATAAGACTGTTACACAAACAACCTTCAATATATGGTTTCGGAATTTTAATTCAAACTGTACCAAATATGTCGACCTTATTAACAATCAGCTAACGAGCATTACCGACTCTATCAAATCACTTAAGGGAAATCTCCAGTGTGACTATACAAAACTGTTAAACTTGATACAAGACCCAAACACCCTAGCTATTTTGGAGGATATTCTCGCGGAAAATTCCCTGGCCAGAGCAATCAATTTAGGCTTTAATGGAACTGTCTTTTCAACTATAAATGATAATAATAACAGCCATATTTCAGAGAGTGCCTATCGGGACCTTATTCGTCGATACGAAAAATATATTACCAAAAGGTCCCCCTTGGATATTCCCTGGCATAACCAATCGGTATCTACGAAGGTTATACCTCGTCACACTGTACTCCTGTCCACCGCCTTAATGGGCAAGGTTAATAAAAATAAGAGCCAAGAGGGTGAAAATAAATGTAACAGAGACCTTTCCTCCTTGGACATAAATAATGCGGAATATTCAATAGCCTCTTCCATTATGGAATTGATGTCTTTACATAGCTTGTTTAACCCTCCAGCCCCGGCTATGTATTATATATATATTCCTCGAAACCCGGGTGTTTTGGCCGAAAAACGTCTAGGCTAGGCTACCGTATATTCGTTAATCAGACTGCTAACCGCATTCCCGCGCATCCCCAATCGTAGCTGTGTTATTTACCTGTAGAATGGCATTAAGTAGAGCTCTCTAAGTCAACTGGTTGAGCTGTGATGATGATTTCATTGGAGATAACTTTATGGCCAAAACAGCCACTTTACACCACTTTTCGATACTTAACAACAACATACAGGCACACACGAACAAGCGACGCTCTCCTTCTTGTGGCCGGAGATGCGGAGCGTCGGTCCAGCCGGCTGTTGTTTACATGCGTCGGACCGACGCCTCGCACAGCAAGCTCACAGGCTGTGACGTCATGGGTGTTTAAGAGGCCTTCCGGGTACCTGATATATGCTTTTTTATGGGCGTTCAAGAGCCCTTCCGGGAACCGAGGGTTAACCTCTGAAGTGCGCACGGGGGTAAATGAAAACGTCCCCCTGTGCTGACGTATTTGAGGTTTTTCGTCACTAAAATATTCATTGTACCATTAATAGCATTAATAATTATCCATATGCGCCTATTATGGGTTGATTATAAAGGTATTAACCTGAAACAACAATAAAACGAGTGAAAACAGCGTTTGGATGGTCAAAATCGGAGATATAGCCCGCGAGTTGTATAATGTATGGGTGAGGCAAGCTAGCTTCCCGCCAATTTTCCCCAAGGCCACTGTGACACAGTCGATCGATACTCTCTCTCTCTCTCTTGCACTCGATGGCCATCAGTGATGACAACACCCTGCTTGCAATTCGCTAATGTTAGCACGAAAATATACCTCAGAATAAGGGAATAATAGGGAAAATAGGTGATAACTGAGGAATAGGAGGAAAGTGGGGAAGGAGGGGAGGTAGAGGACTGAGATTTTGCATGGCCCAGGGGCCAAAAAAAAAAAAAAAAAAAAAAAATAAAAATAAAAAAAAAAAAAAAATTTCGATGTAAAAAGTTGATTTTTAGTTTTACTTACTCCAGAGAGTCTTCCCGCAGTCCGCCGGGGGAACTCTTAAGAGTCTTCCCGCAGCTCCCGGGTTAATCACAATACTCGCAATATTTTGGATGCCATATATAAGGAACACAGAGAAATAAAAACTTCACCACCTCCCGCCCACTCACCACCCGCCCCCTCACCAACCCCCACACATAAAGTGGACGCTCTATCAGAATTAAATGATAAAATTAATACCATCAAAAAATATATCCACAGTATTAAAAAACTCGAGAATATTAATATAGATTCTATTAACTATGAGATGTCCAATATAATGGCCAACATAATAGTACATTTAGAAGATCTAGAAAAACATATATTAGGTCTTCAACCTCACCACTCGCCACCCTTGAGGGAACTCTTGGATAATTACAAAAACTTATTCGCCCAATTTTTCGAGAGTAAACGTAATATACTGGATAGGACACAAGAGTTCTACAATAAAAAGAAACAAGAAGACGAAAGGTCTGTCGACGGGATCATACGGGGGAGGACTGTGGAAATTGAACAGGTTTATAATGAACTCCATAGAGAGATGATGCAACAGAAAATTAAAACCCTGGTCCAATTGGATTTGCATAGGAAAACCATGCCGACCGAGGAGGAAGATATCATTATTGATATGAACACCATGGAGACCAGCGTACAAGAATTTGCAAATGATAATCTGAGAGTAAAATTAAATGACTATACCCTGCAATTGACTACCATAAACGATAAGATTGAACAGAATGAGATTAATAAATAAATGAAATTACAAAAAGAAACAGAGGAAATCAAGAAAATTGGGACAGTACACGCGGATTTGGCATTAAATGAATACAATACTATAGTTAGAGCCATTGAATCCAAGGTGATTACACCCAACGATAATATAATGCAAATGTATAGTATAATTAAAGAATTGGAAGCCAAACCTCGCGCCTCCAAATCCTCCTCCGCCAGGATACCTTCCTGTTTCATGGAACCGCTACACACCATATACCACAACCCGGAGAGAGGTAGCTACACTCTCCAGAGTCAGATAATCTCTACACTCTGTGAGAATTGCGTCAGTCTACTGTTCGATCTAGAGACGAAGAGACTCGATACAGACAATCGTTTTACCTTTGAAATGTCCAAAGACCACACCAAATTACATAATCTTGTAGAGAGTTTACTGAAGTGTGATAGTATCGGTCTGGAGGAAAAACGAAAGCTTCTCTCCCAAGTCCCGAATGCCAATATGACCTCTTTGGGTTTTAAGCTTGAGAGAACGGTTATGGTGTATCGCCCCTTCCATAAGTATGATATAAAGAGCGGTACCATTATTCTACCAACCTCGGAGTTATTATATTGTCGCGGCGAAAAGTTTTTCAATTTCCGAAATAAATTAACTAAATCCTACGATATAGATACATTCGATAATGTACATCGGTTACATACACTCACCGCCAATCTGGCACGGTTAGAACCAAACAGGGAATACTTATTTTTCACGCGGAAGGATGAGCGCTCGAGTTTTTCAAGCGTTAGGGATGATATACTAAAATTCACCCCCCTACAATACAAGGCCAAATTGGGTAATCTCATGGGAATGGCTGCTCCCGCCCAATCCCCAGTCATTGATACCAATTCCAAACTTACGTGTTCCTCGCTCAATACACTCAATAATGATTTGATAGATTTATATATAGATCAACAATTATCCAACATAAATAAACAAATATTTAACAAACGACATGAGAGGATCCACGAGACAGCTCGGTGTTTTGCTCACAATATACAAAGTACCCTCGATTCACTCACCGGGGGTAACGAGAAAGCCGATGCCAAATATATAGGTATTATTCGTGACGTTACAATCCAAGAAATTAATAAGAGAATGGGATTTAGTGATGATTCGTCGCACCACTATACTAACCAAATATCACAAATTAATCTATGGGATAGTCCGTTTTATACCATGCTGGATAATACCTCCGATAGGTACAATTCTAAACTTATGAATATAAACTTACAAACATTAATGGATCAACAGCAGCTGAGAAACACCTATGATTATCTGAATTCCCCCTCGGGACCATCGGTAGAACGCGGGCCCCGATTCTTGGCTAAACTATTGGGAGGCGTAGTAAATACCATGATGGCCACCTCAACCTATCACAGTGCCACGGAAAAAATAGATGTGTGGGGAGATAATCTCTTCACCACATTAGACATGGACAAAATAAAAAAACATTTAGACATTCTCGGAGAAAAATTTATTACTAATTACAATCAGAGCCAAGAACACATATCCAAATTGTTGACCCATTTGAATGTCATAAATGACATTGGTCAACATCAAAAAAAGAAGAGTGCACGTACGCTCGATCACTTTCTATTGTCGACCATAAATACTATGACTCCCTCTTCTCATAAATTGGGAGGAGGAGGAATCATTACCAATTTTACCCACATGTTACGAACAATGTATAATAACGATTGCAACGATAATGATACCTGTTACAATCGAATTAATAACGAAATTATACGCAGAATAGCCAAAATATCTTTCCTCCCTCGCTACCTTCTTGCCTATAAACTAGAGAAATTATCCGGTCAAGATTTCCCCCAAAATGTCTCCCAATATATTAGGCCAAAGCTGGAAAAATCCGATAATATGATGTACGACGACCGTAACGAGTTTCTCACACTGACGTACGCGCTCACCGTCAAAGACAGACAAGAGACGATTGCGAGTGACCGACTTGTGGGATCCCAGTATCTCATTAAACATCTCAAATTATGCACCACTGTCCCGAAAGACATTGATAAAATCCTGTGCAATTTTATGCTTCTGTCGCAGGGCACTATGAATCGAGATAGCCGGATACAGTCAAATTCGGCACTATGTGATGGCCTTTTAACCTCAGTAAGCGACACCCAATCTTTACAGGCCAATATTACCAGATATGAATTATTATATGGTAAATTAAACGATTTCAATCGTTTAGTTAACCGGGTGGAATGTTTCTGTCCTTTCAAATACCACCACGAAGAGAGACAGGGGTCTATAGCCACCAATAATCGGACAGTCTCATGCGCCGATATCCTCACAGATGCCTACCAGGCCCAAAGAATGGTGGCACTACACGATTATTTAAGAGTCTTGTCAAAAATTGATAAGTCTATGTCGGCGATTCCTTAGCGTAAACATATGATAACCTTGTTAAACTGCGGCTACGGTTCCTCCTTTATCAAATCTTTCACGGCGGAAAGGGAATGTCTACAGGCGTTGGTATATGCCCCCGCGGGGGTAAACCTGTCATGTATAGTGACAAAACCCGACACTCTGGCATCTCTTACCTGTTTTCACCACGCATTCTGCGGGGCCGACTATAAGGCCACAATCGCCTCCGTTGTAAATAAAAGGGGTATACAGGGGCCCAATAATTCACTCGAACCCTCAACTATTATTTTGAAAGGAACCCTCAACCCTAAACTCCTCAAAATATGTAACGATCTATACACGGATCTTTTGAAATCAGAGGAAGCCCTAATGTCAGAGTTACACGTAAAAATGAAGGAGAGTACCTTCTACGATGTTTTGGGTAAAGAGACGTTTAACAAAATTACCACCATGAACGACAAGTTCCAAGATATAATTAAGGACCACTATAATTGGAATAATAAAAGCGGTATTATTGGAGAAACTTTACACTGTCAAGATTATCCTCTAATTAAACCCAAACAGGAAGATATAGACATACTTATTTCCAATAATAATTATTCCAAATTAAAATTACCCGACATTAAGACCATTAAGGATGATGAATACGGATGTTCCCATCTCAAGGATTTGATTAATTACATTTTCTTGGAAATTAAGGATAATGTAGATGGACAGACCTATCAAAATATTATAACCAATCTCATCCAAGAATCTTGCCCCACCTCTACCCTGGATAGTGGTGGGTCACGGGTAGCGACGGCGGCGGACCCCACCGGCGAATTTGGCACCATAACTTCACCCTTTTCACCAAACTATTGGATACCGTTATCATTCCTTTCTTTAAAAGTCAAGAAAAATCCATATTACATATATTTCGCCTCGTTGATGCTATAAAAAGTCTAGAAACTTTCCTCAGATATGGTATGTCCAATTCTAGCTCTTACAACATGTCCCATCTGGACATAAGTAACAATTTGATGGTGGATAATTCTTGTATTTTTAAAGTATTGCACCCGCTCATCCTTCTAGTCTACAGTGAAACGGTAACCTCAATTATGCTTCGCGAGATTGAATCGAGAAATTATCTCATCGAAAAACATAAATCACTGACCGAATTTATTAATCATCCAGATGTGGGATTGGTAACAAACAATGCAGAGTTCATCATAGGTAAAGGGGGAAATGGAAGCTTGGGTTTACCCGCATCCACTTTGGTTCAAAATATAAATCTTTTATATTCAATGCCTAATAATAATGGTAACTCACATTTTAATTGGGTCAATGAGGAGGACCCGGAATCTACCCATAATGTGAAAACTCCCCTCCTCAGCATCCCAAGACAGGAGAAACTATTCGTCTCGCTACCCACATCATTTTCGGGACTGGTGACAAACATTGATTATCAGCGACAGCAAGATGACAATATCTATCTCTGGAGCGACGCCATCACCCCCATTCTCACTACATTATCACACACGGATGCCAAAATAGGCCATACGGTAACCACCCTAAAATCCATACTTCCCCTGGACGCTTCCGAGAATGAAATATTAATCCGCAATGGGGCTCAGATTAGTACAAATAATGAGATTATTATTCGTAATATAGAAAAGATGCCGGAAGATGGTTTGGCCACCATAATTAACGCCCATGGTCCCGCAACGTTATTTGTAAATACCATACTTTCCAATAAAACAGAAAAAATCGGTGATGGACTAGTGACCGATCGCGAAAAAATATATTTTAGCATCTAGTCAGATATTGAAAGAGATGGAAGCCAAGGTTAGGACATTTAATAATTATAGCTTGCAAGAAAAAAATGAATCCATAGCATTAATCGAGGGGATTCGGAAGGAGATGGAGTATACCAACAATTGCTATTATCACTGGCATGGGTGGAAGAATCACTTGGATTCGTCGCGCACCCATACACTCGCGCCATCGTCGGCCTCCATCAAATCTCTGTACCAACCGACGAGTAATATCGCCAGCACGCTACTAGTATATCCATTTTCAAATACACTAACCCAGACGAATACACATACTACCTTTATAGTTAGGGATTATGAAGATTTGATGTCTAATGGGGCAAAACAGACCCATGGATTGGAAACATTTAATAGAATACACCAGGCTTTTATCGAAACCAATTCCAATATCAAATTAGACCCAAAAACCTTTGAGGCTACACTTGGGTCGGAGGATCCTATAGTGATTGATAAGCTGTCGGAAGTTTTTGGTGGTGGTGGTGGTGGTGGTGGTAATAGTGGACTCAAATATAATACCAATACTAACAACTTTGCCACAAATATATTAACTGCGAATATTTTGTATAGTTGATAAACCTTTTTTTAGCGGGGCAAACAAACAAACAACTCACTGAGGGTTAATAAATATTGTTTTGGCCTCTTTGGTGTTATATACGTTCACGTGTGTGCATGGTGTGGTATATGTTTTTGTATAATAAACTTGAGTTAACCAGAAAAACTTGTTTCTTTTCCACCTTGACCCCTTTGTGTAGTGATGACAATGTAGAAGAAGAATCCAGAAAATGTTTCTGCGTAATATTGGCTGTCGAAACTCGCCGGGCTGACAATGTGTGGGTATACAACGATGGCACACTTTTGAGGTGTTCCCCGTCTCTCTCTCTCTCTCTCTCATCAGTTTGGCTAGCTTCTCGTTTTGGGGGACGAATAGTGCTCCCGACGAGAACTTGACCGACCCGTGGTATTATTACGCGACGTGAAAAGGGGCCGCCGAACCGATAGACGGCCAGACATCGCTTTTCGATGTCCAAGAGAATCTTGCCCAGTGAAATGTTTACGTTCTTGTACTCTTTGATAGTGACGGTTTCGGTACCATCTCTTGTCATGGTCGAATTGAGGGACCGAACGCTTGGGGTTAATTTGTGGGTATTATATATTTAGTAAATATATTTATATAATAATATATTAAAAAACCGCCACCATTGCGCTTCAAATTCCAACATTTACCCGCTAACCCGACAACATACCGACACGAAACAATGGCGGAGACCTTTCTGACATTAACTAAGCATGCACAACAAACACTCTATTCGCTATTTAATTATAATATTGAAGAGTATAAATATAATAAAATTATCAATAGGTATAGCCGCAATGCAGCCCCTCTTAAATATAGAGATCGGGTAACTTTTGGTCCAATCGCCGTTAGTACTGCACACTCCATTAATATTGACGGGGAAATGCGTCTGACTATTAATTCTTTATTGAGTTACAACCAAGCAGCATTTAATTTCATATGCGATCGATTACACGACATAAATATTATACCAGACTTTGTAACAATTAATATCATTCCAAATTATGGACACGCGGTATCTCTGAATTTGACGGGAAAGACTTCCGTCATTTGGCCCATACTATCTGGGACTTGTAATCTGGCACAGTTTGTTAACGATGCGCTTCGTATAAGACTTATGTTTGCCAAAGGCGATCGCTACAACGGGAAAGATATTTCCAAAGACATCATAGTCAAATATGTTTCAGACCATAGACTCACAGAGGATTTCACATCAGACCTACTATCCTTTATAGTAGAAACGTGTATGTACAGGGGGGGGTTATCTATAATCAACCCAATTACATTGCTGGTACGAGCAGTACCCAAAATAGGAAATGCTGGTAAAGGGTGTGAGTTTTATCTATCGACAATGAGAGGAGTGTCCGAGGAGAGCTTTTTATTTAACAAGTTAATTACATTGGAAGAAGATTTTTTACAAAATATATTTTATAATGAGACCACAAATGAACAATCCATATTTTTCTATATCTTTATACGAAACCGATTATTGACCCGTGATAAAAATAAAGAACATGCCACTAGACGCAAGAGAATACACCTACTCTGTTCCGAGTATAACACCGAAACCATGATGCAGGTGTACAGCTTTATCAACCAGGATTTAATCAAGATAATCTCTACCAAAGCTACACGAGCAATGAACCTATTCTTCTTTGCACCCCTGTATTTAAGTTTTATAGTGCTCGATGGCAAATTTATCGATATCCTCTCCACCATTAAATCAATGGCCTTTGACAATGAAATATTTAAACCCTTGTCTGAAATGGTATCGATAAAGAGTAAAACATTATTAGATATGGACAACCTCAGAAACAACATTAATAAACAACTGGCCGCCGATGTAAATATGAAAAGAACGCTTAATGTGTTAAAGGAATTTGTAAAGCGTTCATTGGATACCTGCGCAAAATATACCAGCGTACCATGTATTGACAAATCAATGTTTGACAATTCTTCCGTTATTGTAAAGAGTTTCATTTTTAAGTTAATATATATTGAAGATGTAAATGTATTACAAAAAGCTATAATAATGCGAAACCTTATTATATTACTAAATACAACAATGTTTTTATATTTTTATGTGGATATCATTAATGTTTTTAAAAATAAAGTCAATATCTTTAATACATGTCTCGACAAAGATCCATCTATGGCCAAAAATCTCTTTCAGCATATGGAGAGGGAATTACCAAAGTGTTTGCAAAATATGAATTTCTTAAACCCATCTAAAGTGATCACTTGCCATCACCGCAGTTGTAACCTTATTCAAATTTTTACTAAACAGACCGATGAAAAAAATGCCATTACTCAGAATCAAAACTTCTTTAGAGATTTTATCAAGCCTTTATTTATCCAATGCTGTATGGATAATTGTGCAACCCAGCTATATAATGTTGACCTAATCAATTCCAAACCGATGCACTGTCAACACGAATCCCCCATATTTATGGCCATAAAAGAGTTTATACGCCATCATAATTTTTCCGCCCTCGTGATCGATAAGAGTATCACCAGAGAGAGTTTTTTGGGTAGATTCATCAACCCTGTAATTCCTAGTGAACCTCCCATAAAGAAACCGAGGAAAATTAGCAATGCTAATAATAGTGAACACGATAATATACATAAATACCTATTATTATCATTTCTATAAACGTTGAAGTGTTTCGCTGTTAATATGACCAGAGCGAAGCAATTTATATCGTGCCACCATCTGAATTTCGAGGAAAGGCGCCTGGGGACTTTTTTTAATTGGCCATTGTCGTGGCTAAAACCCCAGGATCTGGCCCGAAGTGGATTCGTCTACACCCATGAAGCTGATCAATGCATTTGCATATATTGTAACAGGATTCTTGAAAAGTGGGAGATTGGAGATATACCAGACGATGAACATTTGCACCATTTCCCCCATTGTGAATTTATACAGAATGTACCCGTAGGGAATATTCCTAGCGAACACGGACTCGTCCTCGCTCGCCTATATCCTTTCTCAAATTTTAACATCCAACGGGAAGATACCGATGAGGGGGGGAGAGGAATTGCGGTGGTGGGTTATGGTCGTATCGCCGAAACGGGGATGTACAATCATACCCCTGAAGACTATGACGGCGTAGAGCGACAATGGCCGGGTGTATCGACTCCGGGTATCACCGACCACCGTACTCCGGTATACGACTCACTGTGTACGATAAGGAGTCGTCTGGATACCTATATGAACGGGTGGCCGAGTACTATCCCGCAGACTCCTATTCAGATGGCCAAAGCCGGGTTATGGTATATTGGATTAAGTGATCATGTAATGTGTTTTCACTGTGGTGGGGGGTTATATAATTGGGAGCGAGACGATAATCCTTGGGTATTGCACGCTCGTTGGTATCCAAATTGTCAGTTTTTGAAAAGTGTTAAGGGACAGAAATTCATAAATTGGGTACTATCCTCCACAAATCAAGCTGTGGACCTTCCTCCTCCTCCAACCCCAATATTAACCGATCAAGATTTGAACACTCTAATGTCCCTAGATTGTGTGCGTTATGTCCATTTATACTTAGGTTTTCCCGAGCCAATTATTCGTCAAACCCTCAGACGCAGGTTAGAACAGACCGGGACGCCCTTTAGCAGCGTATCTAGCTGTTTACGGGCCATAGAACGGTGTGAAATAGAAGAAGAAGAATGGGAACAACAAAACAAGGCGGTGGAACAAATTATGGAGTCGGTACAAGAGAAAAATGAAGAGGAATGGCAGAGGGAAAATCAAAAGGGGGAAGCAAAGACAGCAGAGGTAGGTATCGAATGTCGGATTTGTATGGATGCTAAAATAGGGATTGTATTACTCCCATGTACCCATATGGTGACCTGTCGTACATGTACAGTGGCCCTCGATCAATGTTCTATATGTAGGAAACCGATAAAATACACCATTAACCCCATTATAGGGTAAAAACTCTAAGGTTTACCTATTTATAGAACCGTATTACTCACACCTCCATAAATATAATTTGAAAATATAACCATAAATACAATGTCCTCCTTGGAGTATAATTCAAAGTTGAAAAGCTTAGAATCTCAATTGTGTAATAATTATACCAAGACATATATAGGTACAACACATGATTTATTAGAATTAACTAAATCGCACAAAAATGTAGCCCATATCATAAAGTTAATAATATCCGAAACTATTGATATCAATAAACTTTTTTCAATAATTGATATCTTAAAGAATTATAAATTTGATCACGATTTGCCCGCTATACTAACTAAACAAATGTGTCATGGCATGGATGGCACTGTTAAATTGTCTAAAATGTGGACTTCCATGATAAATAATCATCTCGACGAAATTGCCATTGCATTCCCGCTCTTAAAACGGTACCTGGCTTCAGATTCTCTTTTGGTAGACTATTTAGATGAATATAAGAATGACGATAGTTATCCGAGTCACGTTAAATGTCTAATTGGGCAATATCGTATGTTAAATACCGTATATTCTTCAGTTTATGAGCCTATAAAAATGACCATGGTATTAAAATCTCTATCAATTTTAACCGAGATAAATACCACATTACAACAACCCCTTAAAGTGCCAACGGAAGATGAATATCTACAGAGTTTTCACACCCACATGGCTTTAGCATCAACCAAACTGAAAACCTCCGAGAATTATCTGGCCTTGTTATCGTCCGAGATCCAAACTCTCGATAGATGTAAGAATAATACATTCTTAAAATACTTGATCAATAATGCACTATACAATACTTTTACCTCTTTGAATAATACGATACAAGAATATTTAATATATACCTTGGCTAGATGTTTTAAAGATACCACCAGATATGCGCCCTCGTGCCCCAGCCTGTAATGAATATATTTTTTGTATTGTATAATAAAAGGAGAGATATATGGATTTTAGTTTATTTCTCCTACATCACTCCAAGCATCTCGGGTTGAACACACTCAACATGAACGAAGATCACCGCTATTCGCATTCGTCGGACCATCCACAGTTCCGCGAACTTATGAACACAATAATTAGAAATGTAGAGGTTAAACACAACAATATGACAACCTGTGCATTACAAATTTACAATTTGGTGAAGAAAAATATAAAAACTTCGGACGATATTTATGACTTGTTACTAAAAACCAACCAAAATTACCACACAATAGCCGATATCAAACCCGAAAAAAAAATAAAAAATATATAAATTATTTTTATAAATTTAGATATAAGGAGTAATGTTTATCATATTATATATCCTAATAATTGTCATAATCATACTGTTTTGGGTTATTATTATTAGCCCATATCAGTCGATTCGACCAAATAATAATAATAATAATAATACCATACATATTGATTCCATCATATTTCATAATGGTCATTTGTATATTAATGGTCGCATTAAAACCTATAAAGAGAAAGTGGGGATAATTATAAATATATACGATATAGTGGAAAAACGTTTATTGTTGCAACATGAAACACAGGTGGACACTTTTAAACATCCAATTCCCCTCAATAACGTCCAAGTCATATCTCCGAATATAAACTACGGGATCGAAATGTTTAACAAGGCTACGAATGATTTGATATATAAAAATACAATTCGATATAAAAATCAAGTGTATAGTTTTGAACCTTTACTATGCCTGACAGATTGTGTACTCCTCCGAGCTCAACTATTTCCGCAATCTCATTTACAGATACCTAGCAATATTTTTGAAGAAGGAGAATACTCTAGTAATTTTCCCAAAATCATGCCCATGTCACCCCTAAACGATGAACCCCTGAAACTCATCACAAAGGGGCCATACTCAAACGGGTCTCCTATAATACGAAGAAAAATGTATTCACTTATCATGAAAGTGATGTCATGTCGTGTGAGATACAAATCTTGAGGAACTTCCCCAACCCCTCGGAAATCTATGCCTTAATTCGGTCAACGACAGTGATTGACCATGATTTAGAGGATATGGGGTGGGTCATATTCTACGACGAACCATCCATGTCTATCGTTAACGAACAGGTATTTTCTCTGAAAAAATATTTGGAATGTCACAACCCCCACACGACAGTCCTTAATGTATCATTGACGGAATATCTCCAAGAGAAAAGATCTGAGAGGGTGTACGTCCTGCTGACCGACACGGCCATTGGTGTTGGGGACACGCCCACGCCCACCACCAGACCATCTATACCCCCTAGTCTAGAGTGGTTTTTAGAAAACCCATATATTGGTTTGTCATTAACATGTGGTTTGTCGGTCATTGGCCACAGAATTGACCCACCCCATACTTGTTCAAAGTCTTTGTTCTCTGGTGTGTTTCCAGACGATATCAATGATGTCAATTTTTGTATGGTCAAATGGAATGGTAAACACTTAATAAGTTACAATGTCACTCGCGTAAATGACACATCGATATTGGTCCAAGGAGCAAATGTGTCCTTTAAGAATAAGAAAAGGGAGACTCTTATAATTTATCGCTTCCCGGATAATATCACCCAGGAGGAGCTTCAGGGTCAAACAATCCCCCACTTTTCATCAGATACTCTATGCGATTACACCCTCACCAAACGGTACACACAATTACCCACCGAGACTACAACCTTTTCTAATGTGGTCATATATAGTGCCTCAAACAGGCAAACCTTCACCCCCTCTAAATCCCGAGATGATCTTATATCGAACGATTTCTTTTTACAGGGTAGCGACGTCGGCACTATCCTGCTGGCATGGTTCGATAATAGAGATTTGGATCACAGATGGTTCCCTAATTTTGTTAATAGTATGACTGTCCTACAGTATCCCATGGGGGCGCGATATCGGTTAAAAACCCATCAAGTGTGTATGGGCAAGCGTTGGATAGCATTTGTCGCGGATGTGTTTATAGACATGACCTCGCAATACTTTATCGAGATAACCAATGGTTCACTAGAGAATCAGACATTAAAGGCCTATCCAATGCGCTCCCTAATATCGAGAGAGAAGAACGGCGAGCGGGTTTACTACGACTCCTTACAAACCAGTCTGAATAACCCAAACACAGAATTGGGTCATTACTATTTGGTGGGGGTGGAGAGGACCACCGGTATACAGAAATATGTCGACATTATCCAATTCAACCGACAACCCGATGACAGAATAACCATTCCAAAATTAAACGAATTACACTTCATACAACATAGTCTACCAATAGATACTGTAAAAATAAAATATATTCTTATGGGATTCCTAGAGTATGTACACTACTTTGATCCCATACATCGACACTCGACTAGGGATGAACTTATAGAAATATATAGAGAGGCTAGTAAGTTTCCCAACAACTCAGTTTCCATATTACAGTCCATCTCAGATAAATTTGAAGATTTGTCATGAATTGTTATCGTTTCTTATTGGTGGGTGGGGTTGTGTTTATTGCCACCGTGGCCGCCATAGGGGTGGTGATAATGGCAACAATGGCCAGCCTCGCCATACCATTGTCCACGGTGACGACGGCGGGGGGGGGTAATACGTTTCACCAGAATAATATCGGACATTACCTTTCTAGAGAATGGCAGTCTCTATCTCGAACTGGAAGAGAAAAAATCTTCCTGTGAAATTCCCCAATCTCTTACGTTCATATTATCTGCGGAGGATAAAATCATTCTATCCGTTAATCACACACTTTCCTCTCGCGTAAATTATACCATTGTGGAATCAGACCTATTTGAAACACTATTATTTCCCGGACGTCCATATACTATTCAAATTATTCTTAATGATATTTTCATTATATATAATGCTACTATTATTTATAAGAGAAGTATCTACAATATGTTATCGCCCCTCATATGTTTCAAAGACGCCATCCTAATAAAAATTATCCGCTTTCCTTTACATTACGTGGTTTTTCCTCGAGCGATATTTGTAAATTACGAATACAATGATAAATTCCCCATAATAATACCCCGCGCTAAGTATCCTCTTCCCGATCCCGATATTCGAATTCACGATGGTCAGCTACTATCTAGAAATGACAAGCACGCATTAAGTTTTACCCAGGTTATAAACATAAACAATCCCTCGGAGATTTATGCCATTCTCAAAACCAAGCGATGGAGAGACGATGACGTTCAGGATATAACCGGATTCACTCTAACCTATTATACAAATGTGGTGGGTAATTTTGTTAACAAGACCTATCACATTGATCCTAAAAGGGAGGACGGCTGCATGTTAGTATACAATCACATATTGGAGAATACAACCCCTTTAAGTAATTTTAGTGTAATTGTTTTTAATAAGGTTAATATTGTGGGTGTATCCACCCATATAAGTGCCACCCCTATCAATTTTGATAATAAAATACTACCTAGTATAACTTGGTTTTTTGATCAACCATTTATTGCCATCCATAGATACGGTACACATCTTCTTTTGGGTAAGGAAATCTCACCAGACACTTGTGCGAAGGGGGCATTCTCCGGACTGTATTTTAGGGCGTCCGGCTTGGACTATGCCAATAGATTTTATAGACAAGGGCCCAATAACGGTCGATTCATAGTATATCCAATATTGAACCTGTTCGAATAGGGAACTTCTATTAGTTTTAGCGGGTAAAACATTTTTCGGAGTCAGCGGGGTCCAAGAGAATCTTACCCCACACTTGTAATTTTGTTTTGTTAACAGAGACAGTGCTGGTACCATCTCTTTTCGTGGCCAAATCGAGGGGGTCCGTCTATATATATCATCAATATAATACCAAAAATACCAGTTGGTTCCAAGCCCAGTGTGTAATATATAGCCAGTCAACCAGCCGCGAAAAAGTACACTATTGAACATGTTGCAAGTATCTCCTTTATCCCTTATGGACAACCAACCTGTCGTGACCATAGTGGGATCAGTAGCTAACATTTATACTTGTCAAACTTACAAGAATAATACCAGCTATGTAAGTCACGCGTGTTATAAAATCCCAGTGGGTTATGATTGCTATATATATAGCTTTGAGGCGACCATAGATAAATCTCGCAAGATTATATGACAATGTCTCGAGAAAACAAAGGCGGAGGTGAAATTTAATGAAGCTATTCAACGAGGTGAGAAGGGTATTATAGTGAAACAAACTAACGACCACGAACACATATTGGATATCAATTTAGGGAATATATCTCCTCGGACAACAATTATAATCCAATTTAAAATGTTACAGATATTGTTCCTCAATTCAAACGGGGGGACTAATTTTGTACTTCCAAATAGTGTCATTGGATACAAAAAACCTGATACTCACGTATCCAAAATTGGATTTGATTGATACTCAAACCAGAATAATTATACATTATCATTGCAAACAATCGTCAAATCACAACTAATTAGTCATCAGAGGGGGCTGGATGGTATGGTTCATGTAGTGGCAAAGATGGAAAATGTGGTGAAGTGGATGCAAGCTTTCTATGAGATGGGAAATACCCGAGCCGACAATTTCCACCTGAAGGACGATGTAATTATGATTACTGGTGTACTCGACCTATTAGCTCAGGAACCAAGTGAAATGCAACTCGTAGTTGATTGTTCAGGGAGTATGGCTAAATGTAAAATTAAGATGGCGAGGAAGTGTGCCATGCAGTGGTTGAATACGCTGAATGAAAATGTATGTGAGAGGTTTAATATATTTGCTTTTGGTAATGAATACAAGTTCTTATTTCCACAATCTCAGAAGGTCAATTCCGATAATATTGAATTGGCTCAAGATTTTATCTGTGGTTTAGATGCCGACATGGGCGATACCAATAATAAGGATGCTATTACATGTGGTATTTTTAACGCATATCCCCCTAAAAAGGTGTTGATAATTACAGACGTCCTTGTAGAAAATGCGACGGAGGTGAAGGCGAATTTTTCTCGATCCATGAACCCAGAATCTCAAATATTTATTGTTGGTATAGGTGATGGTGTTTCTGACAACCTTATCAGAAGTTTGGCCCTAAACCATAATGGAGATTATATTCTAGTAAAAAGTCAAGAACATATGCGTACAAAAATACAACACTTCATAAACAAAATTATGCATCCTCGTGTGGAAAATAGTGGGGTTAATATAAACACGGACAATTATAGGATGGATGAGGTGCTTTATTGGGGTCAAGCGTTTACACTATTTCTCAGGGTTCCCCCCAATAAAATGACAGATTATACTACGGCTAGTATATCATCCAATGACAATATAATTTGCGGTCCGGCTCCGGTGGGTAAAGTTGAAGGAGCTAGTCTTCATCAGATGGCCGCTAAGGAAACGATTGATGAATTACAATGGTCAAAGAGCCCGGGTATTATCGGAATGCAAGATTATTTAGATGTGAATAAAAAAATTATTAATTTGAGCGAGGCGGGTGGTATGGTCTCTCAGTTAACTTGTCATATTGCTACGGGTTGATTTTGTTTATATAAACACCCAATAATGTTGAAGGATGCAGTGGTACCTTTTTTGCTAATAATGTATCAAACTCTGAAAAGGCCATATATTTATTTAATAATGATACGTCCATTAAAGCCATTATTATAAGTGGTAAAGGTGCAACTGATATAAATCTCCACGACAGTATTGACAATAAATCTTCCGGTAGAAGATATCATTTTTTTGTGGGTCCCAGCTATAACGCCTCCACATTCTGCCAACAAATTGGTCGATCAAATAGGACCAATCAAGTAACACAGCCCAATTTTATTATTCCCACCATAGCTGGCAATTACTCTGATGATCGTTATCTCACCACCCTCAAGAAAAAAATTGGAAATTTAAAATCTGGAACATTGTGTAATCGTTTTCAAGAGGAAAGCCATTGCAAGTTTCTGGATGAGTGGCAAATATGTAGCGATATAGATTTTGTCAAGCAAGAACATATTTTCAGATTGATAATACTTTGTATTTTAGCCTTTTCTGGAGCAGGCATATATGGCTATAAAGAAGATCCCAAGTTTCAACGGTTTATAACCTATATTTATCACCATAGACCCGACATTGTCTCTGCTTTAATTAGGGAGGCTACTACCTCGAGTCCCTATGTCTATTGGGCACAACAAATATGGAATTTAATCAATGTCAAGGGTTGGAGTGAATTTAATGATAAACAAAACAATAAGATTCTTAATAGAGTAATGTTGGCTTCAAATAAAATTCAATCGGTAATTCATGAGTTATATACAGCTACCTTCCATTGGATGTTGAGTAATTCTAACATTGATGAAATATATTTTACTAGGAAACATTTAATTATGTATGGACTGGTTTTAAATACGGTAGGAGGAAACTACTATAATATATTAGTCAAAATGCTTACCCCCGAATACAAAAAATATGGTTCCATTGTTATAAGATTGAATAAAACTAATTCACATGTATTTAATAATTTCTCTGATATATTTTTATATTTTAATTTAATTATACAAGGACATATTATTATTAGGTTACTCAAATCAACTAAACCAACAACAAATTATATGTATAGTTATGCCAGTCACAACCCCAACCATAAATGTAAAGATATTTCATAAATTATGAAAATTAAGTAATATGAGTAATTTTAACTTTTACCATGATGGATCTTCCAGTGAAGATGAAGGAATAGGTTCAGAAGTTGAACATGAAACTCATATTAAAGATTTTTTATCGGAAGCAGATAGTTCCATCGGATCTGCCGAACGTCATGATGATTTAGAAGACGATGACGGGCAAGTTTATATAGAGGAATATGAACATCCAGAATTTACCCCTGAAGGGGTAAATGATATAAACAATGAGAATACAACATTATCAACTGAAAATATGAATATTGTTGATAATAATTATAGATTCAACCACCGGAAATGTAGATGATACCAATAATATTGAAACAGTGACAAGTGAAAAGACTAATATTTTACAATTACAGGAGGACCAATATGGTAGTATTAAGTTTAGCAATAACAATATTGAATTACATTTATCTAAATTGGAAAAAATAATACCCGAAATATTATTAAGTATCGAAGGGGAAGAACAGAATGAAAATATTAAACCTAGAATCCATAAACGGATGAGATTGGATGAATCTCGGGAGCCTAAAGAAGACCAATATCGAGATAGGGGTTTATGAAGAAGAAGAAGAAGACGACCAAGCAAAGGAAGAACCAAAAATAAATCAAATAGATGAAGAGATTATTATAAAAGATATGAATACAATAAAGAAGGATGTGAATAATCATGAAACTATGGATACGGCTGAGATCGTTACAGAAGATGTTATGGAGAGAAAGGTCCAAGAAGAGGAAACAGAAGAAGACGATTTGGAATGTAAGGATGGGAAAGGGGTAGAGAGAAAAATACTCTAACCAGAAGCTCCTTTTTATATGAATACAAAACTAGTAGCTCTGCCTAGTGATCTCCCTCCGAATTTTTGTGAATTTTTGGAAAACCAAGACAATGTGTTATATCAGAGTCAAAAATTACTGGCAGAAAATGTATCCATATTTTATAAGTCCAAGTTAAAGGAACTTACAGATGATATGGAATTTAAAGGTATAGTTTATTTTCTCATATATTTACACGAAAAAGGATTTAAAAATTGTCTAGAATGTATAGACATATTAATCCAAGAGGAACAAGAAATAACCTCAATGAAAAATAATCTGAAACATAAAGACTGTTCCTTTGTTCTTAATCTTATAAACAATTATTCATATATACCAGACAAGACGATATCAAAACAGTATTTTTACTATCCGGAAAATAATCTGACGGACCAATCTACGCCCGTGGAACTCGTCACCGCACTAAAGGAAAATTATCGAAAAAAATGCAATACGCTCAGCCTTTTCATATTAATGGTTGAAGTTTCTAGGGGGACCCTAGAAAAGGTCAACAACCACCAGGGTATGGGCCTCACACTAGTGCTTGGAGCATTGGATGTGATTCGTAATTTATTACAGACTGCCCTAAGAGATCACTCTCTTCAATTGTGTAGTATTGCCAACCACTGTGGTATAAAATTCCACTTATTCAAATTCCCCCCTTATTTTATGCATATGGAAGAATATAGAACTTTGAAGGATATAAATGATAGATATATAAATAATACCAACAATTTATTAATATCACATATTCTATGTCGTTTAAAGTTATCCAAAGAATTTGAATCTCGTCTTACTTCAAACAATACTGAAACTCAACAATACAATATTAATAATTTTATATTTTCTCTACGTGGTCGACAAGACGAAATGAAAAATGTACATTGATACAAAGCTTCATAAAGAGCAATATGATTGAAACTTCAAATATATTGGAGGCAATGTTGAATACATTAAATGAAAATAAATCTACAATTATAAAATAATGTACTAGTTAAATCACTCCAATAACCTATTTTTAATTCGTCTCTATAATGACGAATTGGAGTCGTGGTGATTACTAAATTTAGGGTTTTGATCTGAATAAAAAAGTCGATAAAAATTGGTATTTTATTTACAAAGCTAACTACCATAAGGGCACCCTATGACTAGATTTAGTAGTTTATTTATAAAGGTAGCTGCAGTTCTGTAATGACGAATTATCGCCATAATGGTGATTAATTATATTAAGAGGCTAAAGTACCTACCATCCATAAGGGAGTCTAGATTTAGTATTTTATTTACAAAGTTAGATGTGTAAGTTCTACAATGACGAATTAAAGATAGATGTGTAAGTTCTACAATGACGAATTAAAGATAGATGTGTAAGTTCTACAATGATGAATTATTACCTTTGTATTGAGAGTAGAGACTCTACCATCCATAAGGGAGTGGTGATTGATTGAGAGCGGTTCTACCTACCATCCGTAAGGGGGATATCCAGCGTCTAGATTTAGTTGTTTTATTTACAAAGCTAGCGCAGTTCTACAATAACGAATTATCACCATAATTCTGGGAACAACTGGCTCTTTGCCACAGGGAACAACTGGCTCTTTGCCACAGGGAACAACTGGCTCTTTGCCACAGGGAACAACTGGCTCTTTGCCACAGGGAACAACTGGCTCTTTGCCATAGGGAACAACTGGCTCTTTGCCACAGGGAACAACTGGCTCTTTGCCACAGGGAACAACTGGTTTTTGTCAACAGGGACGTCTATGTTCTAGTTATTGTTTATTACCTATTCAAACTCTACTATTCATGGTGATTCATTATATTGAGAGCGGTTATAGGTGCCTACTACCATCCATCCATCCATCCATAAGGGGGAGATAGATATTATACAGTGTCTAAATTTAGTATTCTATTTACAAAGCTTCTACAATGCTGTAATAGCTTTGTATAGCTCTAAAGAATTGAAACACTTCTATTCAATTAACTGGCCTTCAAGGGGTGCCATGATTTTCCGAGGGATGGGTTCATGAGAGCGGCTATAGGTACCCTTCTATAAGTTGGAAATTGTAATAGAATCACCCTTTTTGCGATCAATATGTTTTTGGATCAGACCGGCGAAGAACATCCATGACGACAGGGACGCTCATTGGCTTAACTTCTAAACAGGTATGACCGCTCCGGTGGCTTGCTCCTCGGACATCTCTGATGGCATGTTTAGGATGGTACAATGTTGGATCGCCTGTAATATAAGAATAATAAATTATAAATTATATAAATTTAGCCGAGATATAATATATTACCTCCGTGCCTCAGTCATCTACATCTCAATCCAGCGTACTTTGAAGAAAGAGGTGAATGGTAAAAACTAAACATATTAAAACTGAAAAAAAGATAATATAAAGTCAAAATCGCTACATTTACTAAACTGAAATTGAAAGTTCTTCTCTTGATTTTATGACTTATTCTGCACCCCCATCCCCGGATATGTCTATAATACAAGAAAAGATTCACTCCGAAGTATATGAGTCTCCTCGAGAAAGGGAATCATTTTGGGAGTATAGAAAATGGTCAAAAATACATAGACACCTACACGGGTTAACATCAATAATACATTGTCCATTCTAGTTCATCCTAAAGATAGAACACTGTATATGAATTCAGTCTATATATATATAATAAATCACATTAATCCATAAACACTATACAAATAAATTGATGGAAACAATAATTGTTAAATTACCTTAACAATTAAGGTGTAGAGCTCCTCATCTTCATTCTCCTCCTCGGGGGGGACTGACGGTGACGGTGGTGGTGGTGGTGGTGGTGGTGGTGGTGGTGTCCGACACCTATAGCTATATTCTTCCATCATCTCATATGGGACTTAACCAAAACAATCTTCTCGTAGACATCTTCAGATGGGAATGGTATCATACTAAATGTATCCGGCCTTTTTATATTGTTTACCAAGCCCCGCCTCCACTGTACTCATATCCGGGAGTTTTACACTATGAAGATGTAGAAGGTGAAGAAGAAGAAATCAGTTAAATATCAAGAGAATATATCCAGTGGATAAAAAAATCCTTTTCCATACCAATGAAATCACATCCACTTTATATATATAGAATAAACTAGCGTATTTGCGTCTGCCCAGTCTCAACGATAAAACTCGGCAGGAACCTTTCTCTACACATGGCCCTATATTATAACCATTAACAAAATATCACCAATATGTTAATGCGGGCCACCTACACAATATTACCCCCCTTTGGAGTTTTTCATTTGGATATTTATTTTACATCTATTCTTGACCGGATAACGTACAACAATAGCACCACCATATATATTGAGATGGGAATATTACAACTTACCCATGCCTATATGTATACGACAGATATCTTTTATGTTCGACTTTACCAGCGCAGTTTTATATGAAGACCTTAATCATTACTTAATTGTCTTGGATAAAGAAATCAATAAATATACAGTCTATATAAATTGGACATATAATGTTGGCAATAGCGAGTTAGTGAAAATCTTAACGAGCTAACAAAAGTACACCAAGTACGAAATGAATGTGCACTGTGTCACAAACAGCCCACCGTTAACCTCACCACCACCTGGCTTGATTTTAAACATCACAGATATGAACAATTATTAATGAATAAAACCATGATGAATAGTTTCGATAAAAAATGTGCCATGGTGGAATACTTTGTTCTACCACACCTCATACTCCCATTCCATTACCCCAATAATAGGGTGTGCGTATCTTTGAAATTTGACCCCAAAACGGTCATAGCGCCACTGAATATAGAGGGTCTCGTACCTTTTTATTCTTACACCTACTCAAGAGGGGCTTCTATTTTCCGTACATTGGAGCGCCTATATATCCCACATTGGAAGCAGTTGGTGTACCGCTACACAGCCCAATTCACCCGCGAGTTGCAAGGAGGTGATCGGGTGGTCGAAATGGCAGAGTATACACGCAGGCAGACACAAATTGAACAGATCTGCAACCCTATCATCACTAAGATGTTGGCGGCGGCGGTGGCCGGTGTCGGCGATAAATGGGTCGAACTCACATTTACATTCGACCACAATCTTATATTGGTGGGGGTAAGCCGCTAATACACTGGCTACCACCATACAATAGTGAATATACTATATCCATCCATGCAAACTTTCATTTCCGAAAGTCCCGAAACCACTATTGTATGGGTTACCAAATTAACGATATTTGTCTACCTCCCGAATACTATCCCCTCGTGCTTGAATAATATGGCCTAAAAGAGAAAACCAAAATTGACATAACGCTGAAACTATTTTCTTTACCCAACTGCATCAAAATCTCTGCCTAGTGATCTCCCTCCGAAGTTTGTGAATAAAAACATTTATTTTATTTACAAAGCTCGCTACCGCAATGCTACAATAGCTTTATAAGCTCTAAAGCATTGTAACTCTTCTTCAATTCGATTAACTGGCCTTCAAGGGATGCGATGATTGTTCGAGGGATGGATTTACGAGAGTGGCTATGGGTACCCTCCTCCAAGTTGGACATCATAATAGAATTGTCCATTTTGCGATCATTATAAACACTTTGGTGCGCTGCATGTGGGAATTCTGTATACATCTGACGGGCTACAGTGAGGTGTTGATTGAATGTACGATTTGGGATCAGAAAGAAAGGGCAGTCGTGAATCTGACACGCATTACGCACTAGTCTAGAATCGGCATGGTAGTTTTTATATACCTGGTCGAACGTTGCCTCGGTCACATTCACTCCAAGAGCTTGTGCTTTCCTCACAATATCGGATTGGAGCAGGGGTTGTACCAAAACACCATGGTGAACATCTCTGTAAGCCTTTAACCATCCTCTTTTCACAGAATTTACCAATACCGTTTGTAATGCCTCTCCCCTGAAGATAGAGGAGATCTCACACTTAACATTGTCTTTAATTATCTTGACAGCACCTTCATGAGTTGGCATTTCTTCAGAGAGTCTCTTACTAGATTTGCGATTTTGCAGAGCGTGCACTATATAAATGAGCAAGTTTTCATCACTGAAAAGCTCCTCTACTGTCTGAAGTGAAACTATACCATCGGCAGCAAAGGTGCGCAAGGTGCGCAAGGAAACATCACCAGCACTGGATACGTTGCGAAGATTGAATACCTTGCTTCGGTTGACAGTTATGTCTGTATCTTCTATGGAGGGCTCTAAATCCTGTTTTATGTCTTCACTCCAACAAACTGTTTTTACCTCCTTCTTTGCAGCCTTTTCTACTTCCTCCAACGTGTAGTAATCCTCTAGCTGATATACTCCCTTCATGAGTGCCTGTATATACACTTGGCAACAATCAAACCTCTCAGTCTCATCAGCGAGCTTCTCGACAAAGAAGTCAATGAAGGGCGTGGGCCCATCGTAACGAGCCAGACAGCGGCCAATATATTCCAGCAACATGAGCTTTAAAATGGGGGTGATTGTCGCGGGATCGGAGGGCTGTTGTAGGTGCAGAATGAACATGGGCTTGATCATAGATTCGCACTTCATTATATCTCCATTCACTGTACTCTCAGCCATCAGGGCTTGGGAGGGTTGGTCTGTTAGCTTTCTCCAAAACTTTTGGTGACATTTGGGAACTCATGTAACACGCGCGCCCATAGCACACCCAGAGCCACAAAGTGAATATTAAAATCAACTATATGTGGATTCTTGAGGAGAGCAAATGTGGCGCACATGGCGTATAACCTTGTGTTTACAATTGGTCCCATTATTTTGGCAACTCCGGGGGTGAACACGGGCACCACCGCGTTAAAGCGAGAATTTTCATCGTTATTCTTCAGTTGGACTATCTTGTCATGTCCAGGTAAAAATGAGTTTGTTTTGGCAAATTCTTCCATACCCGTCTGACTGACATTCGTGAGGGGTTGACCCAGGATAGCCCTGATACCAAAAGACCAGCTATTGATTGATACAGAGTCACGCATTGGGGCAACCACCCCGATACCAGAAATTGTAAACTTCTTGAGGAACTCAAATTTCTTGAGGGTCTTCAAATCCTCCGAATCCTGGAGGTCTTGTATGGTTGAACTCTGGGTAAGACAACACACGTCATCGTCTGTGTCTTTAATGGATTTGATATGGTCCATGTTAACTTCCACTACCCCCCAGAAATCTGTCATATCCTTATCATAGTCCATATTATTGTAACCTTTCAACTTCAGGACTTTGGTTTGATACTTGCCACCACTAGCTGTACTTTTTAGAATTTGATCTGCTAGTCTTAACTCATCGACAATTGTTCCCGTTATCACTTCCTCTACTGATTCCTTCAGCTCTTGAAATTTTGACATATAGTCCGCATGTTTGGAGGTATCATTGACGGACTTGAGGGTGACCTTGAACAATCTGTCCATGAAATCCAGAGGGTTAGAGGGATAGCGATTCCTTATTGATATGTTTTTGGATCATAACGCTATTCCATTGACAAAAAACATCCATGAGGACAGGGACGCTCATTAGCTTAGCTTCTAAACAGATATGACCACTCCGGTAGCCTATGGTGATTGTTTGTCGTTTCACCTGGTTTGGATCTTTAGGGTAATACACATATTCGTTGAGGTGAAAGGCATTCTTGGTCACAGTATTGGGAAGTGAGAACCCACCCTCGGACAGTATTAGTTTACTGGATACACCAGAAGAGACGTGGCCGGCCATACTCTGCAAGGTCTATTTCATTTCTGCTCTAATTTTGACCCGGAAGAGTGTGGGAATATTGGAGTTTCCATTGTGTAGGCGTGAACGCAGGTGGAGGCTGTACATGGTTGGAAAAGCATTGCCCACTCCCAATACAAACACATTAACCACTTTATGAGAAGATGGTGCCACCAGATTATCCAAGACCGTATTAGGTTGTATATTAGTTGAGTTGTGTCCACCATCTGTCACCAAGAAGACATTTACATACTCCGCCTCACAATCATGTATCTCCGCCACCATCATGCCAAGTGCATTAGTGAGATTCGTCTTACCACCCGTAAAATCCCCATATTCAATCCTCGTCCCAGTACGAATGAAGTTCACATTTGTACCGAAGGTATAGATCCTGGTATGTTCCTCGAGTACGGGAGAAATGTGTTCATTCCACCCACACGAAAATTCCTTCCAAATACCGCTCATGGATCCTGAGCAATCGACCATGACAATGTTGTAGGTTCGGGCGTTGGTGTCAGGGGCTAGCTCCTCGGGCATCTCTGATGGCATCTTTAGGATGGTATGATGTTGGATCGCCTCACCCTCTCCCTGTAATATAAGAATAAAAAATTATATATTATATTAATTTAACCGAGATATGATATATTACCTCCACTGTATATGAATTCAGTCTATATATAATAATAAATCTAAACACTATAAAAATAAATTGATAAGAAACAATAATGTTTTAAATTACCTGAACATTTACGGTGTAGAGTTCGGCGTCAGTGGTTAAGTCACCATAATCTTGTTCCTCATCTTCATTCTCCTCCTCGGGGGGGAATAACGGTGGCGGTGACGGTGGCGGTGGTGGTGACGGTGGCGGTGTCCAACCCTTATAGCCATATTCTTCCATCATCTCATATGGGACTTAACCCAAATAATCTTCTCGTAGACAGCTTCAGATGGGAATGGCATCAGGTTAAATGTATCCGGCCTTTTTATATTATTTACTAAGCTCCGCCTCCACTATCCAAGAGTTCTACACCATGACATAAGTAAATATATAATTTTACGTGTATATAATTATATAAAAAAATTACCCTTATCTCTAAAAATATTAGTAATAATAATAGCGAAATTAGATATAAATTAGGCAAGAAATCAAAAAATTGTAGAGATAAAAATATAAAAAAAAAACATTCATCTATTTAATGTTAAAAATATGAAAAAAAAATCATTCGTCTATTTGATGAAACCAATAATATACAATATTATATACTTGCATTATTGGAAGACATGAATACAAAACAAAACAAAATTAATAGTTTTGAAATACAAATAGATGAAGATGAAGAAGAAGAAGAAGAAGAAGCAGAAGAAGAAGAAGAAGAAGCAGAAGAAGAAGAAGAAGAAGCAGAAGCAGAAGCAGAAGAAGAAGAAGAAGAAGAAGAAGAAGAAGAAATCAGTTAAATATCAAGAGAATATATCCAGTGGTTGTGATTGGTCAGTGGATAAACAAATCCTTTTCCATACCAATGAAATCACATCCACTATATATACCATATATATATATATAATAAACTAGAGTATTTGCGTCTGCCCAGTCTCAACGATAAAACTCGGCAGGAACCTTTCTTTACATATGGCCCTACATTATACACCATTAACAAAATATCACCAATATGTTAATGCGGGCCACCTAAACAATATTACCCCCCCTTTGGAGTTTTTTTATTTGGATATTTATTTTACATCTATTCCTGACCGGAAAACATATAACAATAGCACCACCATGTATATTGACTCGCTGAGAGGGGAATATTACAACTTACCCATGCCTATATGTATACGACCGATATCTTATATGTTCAGCTTTAACATCCCATTTTTATATGAAGACCTTAATCATTACTTAATTGCCTTGGATAAAGAAATCAATAAATATACAGTCTATTTAAATTGGACATAATTATAATGTTGGCAATAGCGGTATTAGTGAAAATCTTAACAAACTAAATAACGAGCTAACAAAAGTGCACCAAGAACGAAATGAATATGCACTGCATCACAAGCAGCCCACCGTTAACCTCACCACCACCTGGCTTGAGTTTAAACATCAAAGATATGAACAATTATTATGGAATAAAGATACCAGAGCCATGATGGATAGTTTCAATAAAAAATGTGCCATGGTGGAATACTTTTTTCTACCACACCTCATACTCCCATTCTATTACCCCAATGATAGGGTGTGCGTATCTTTGAAATTTGACCCCAATACGGTCATAGCGCCACTGAATATAGAGGGTCTCGTACCTTTTCTTCTTACACCTACTCAAGAGGGGAAATATGACAACAATTCTATTTTCCGCACATTGGAGCGCCTATATGTCCCACATTGGAAGCAGTTGGTGTATCGCTACACAGCCCAATTCGCCCGCGAGTTGCAAGGAGGTGATAAACGGGTCGAACTCACATTTATATTCGACTACAATCTTATATTGGTGGGGGGTAAGCCGCTAATACACTGGCTACCACCATACAATAGTGAATATACTGTATCCATCCATGCAAACTTTCATTTCCGAAAATCCCGAAACCACTATTATATGGGTCACCAAATTAACGATATATGTCTACCTCCCGAATACTATCCCCTCGTGTTTGAATATGGCCTCAAAGAGAAAACCAAAATTGACATAACGCTGAAACCATTTTGTCTACCCAACTGCATCAAAATCGTTATTGATGGGAAACTCTGGAAGGTCCTGGATATGTTGGACCTAAGATTAATAATGAAAACCTTCAAAGAAATAATTAAAACTGGGGAGATTGCTAGAACTGGTGAGTATAGTAGGTTTGAGCCATTAATTGAACGTGCCAATAATATATTTAAAAATAGAAATGATTGGATGTCAATGTGGTTATTTTTAAAACACCAGGAATATTACTTGTTTTTATCGGGGTGGGATCCTGGTCATTATAAAAACATTTCCAAGGAAGACTTCATAGAATTCACTCAACCCTACGTATTATTCGAATTACTTTTCATGGAGTTCTCGGAATGGATACGTTTACCCCCACCATACCTTCAGACACACCTTGAATTTATGGTTGAACATACAATGGACATGAAAGGAACGAAATCCATCTTTGAGATACATCCGAATTTTCGGGCTACATTCAGAAAAATGTGCAGTAGGGGAAGATACAATCATTGGTTGAGTATATTATTCAAATTATCCCCATGTTTAAAAAGGGGGGCGTGGCGGTGGAGGGTGGTCGTCGCAAGTAGGAAGCCAGAGGATGAAATCACATTTATTGTGATGATGAAAAGACACTTTTGGAATATCGATGCTCCATTTTATAACATCAAATGGATCCCCGACTTTGGTTCATCTGAAGACTGTATTGTGTTACGAGTTCCCAAAAATAGACTAATATCAATGAGCGAATTTGTTCAAGCATTGGCGTATCACGAACCTTTCACTACGGACATTGAATATCAAGGGGATTATTGGATATTACGCAAATTGGTCGACGAATATTTAGGCGACGATGGTATAATAACTTTGGGACCTAAAGATATTTCCGGTATATATGGCTTGGCTCAATATTATTATCAATTCCACATCCTAGAAAATGTGTGTATGGTTATAGCGCAAAGATTAGGTTATCTTTCAAACACCAAGAATATTACTACTGCAAGGAAGACTTTCTATAACTCACTCAACCTTCATCGGTGATTTGTTTGTCCGCCAAAGGGTTGAGAATAGGGTGCGGGGGGTATATAAGGCCCTAGAATTTATGACTGGGTCTCATCATACATACACTCTCCCATTATGGTATTGGAATGTGACACCGCCACCACCACCCTTTCTGGAAAGGTGAAATGGTACAATATTAAAGACGGATATGGTTTCATCGTCTGCAACATTACAGGAAAGGATTATTTTATCCACCGTAGTAACATATCCAACCCCAACCCCAACCACCGGATATCTTCTCTTGAAGACGATGAACAAGTTTGCTTTAATATCGGCACTGGAAAATATGGAGGGGAGGAGGCAACCAATGTATCTGGACCCGAGGGGGCACACCTGAGAGGCTCTATAGGGGCGAGGAAGAAACTAACAAGAAGGCAATCTGCTTCTGAAAGTACCATGTATAGATTCGCTCTGGGTGGTAAATTCAAACTTATTTCGGGTAATAATTGGATTAAGTTTATAAAAATTATAGGTATGTTTATTTGTAAAGGTGAAATGATAATAGCATTTGGAATATTGGAAAAAAGATATATGGAGAGTGAAAAATCTGATGTTTTCCATTTAACTTTTAATAATAAGAAAACAAATATCCCCTATAGAGACAAGATATATCAAGGGCAAACAGAGGAGGTGGTGGTGGGGGGTATATTCCCACCAAAACTACTAACTAAAAGTTCAATTCGGTTACAAAGGTGCAGGATGACGGTGTGGTCCGATTCGATAGAAAAAACAATAAAGGATTTGAGAAGGGATAATCTTGAGTGTGTACCGGTAGAACTTGAGCTTAGTGAAAATCATTATATGAAATTTAATATTGTTCCCATTCTCTTTACAAACAAACAACTAGAGCATTATGTTGACTGTACCTATATCCCGGTGAATTACTAACGCCTAGCCCAGCTACGAAAAATAAAATTCTCATGGGATCAGGTAGGAGGCTAATATATCGGCTATAGTCCCATTATTCAAATTCTCATATACACCCACAATGCAACATATAACATTCTCGTTCGTTGGTTTATATTGTACAACATCTTTTAAATTGGACCTATTAACAATATTACGAGTCCTTAATATGATATTACCCCTTTCGAGCATTTTTTGTAGACTTATCATGTCAATCACATCTTCTGAAAAATGCATAGTTATAATATAGTACACATCAAAATGTAAAGATGTACAATAGGTTGATATATTATTTTCATCGGCACTATGTAATATATGTATTATATTGGAATAAGGTGTATTGCTATAGAAACCCGTATATATCTTTGAGGGATGGAATATATAACTAGTATAATAAGCAAAAATATAGGATAAAACCTTCAAATAGTGAATCGAATGTTCTTTGTATATATCATTACTAAGAAATACACAATTTTCATATATGTTTGTAGATTCATGTTCCACCGATATAAAGCCTCTGATATATTCTGTTTTTAATTTGTCCATGGCATTTATGCCACCTTGTTTCTCTTGAAGGTATATATCGTCACTATTGAGAAAATGAAAAGGGATATCATTATTTCTATTATCGTCGAATACCATAGACTGTACAATTTTATTTTCCTCATTCTGAACTATACGGATATCATTTAATAACGAGTCCTCGTCGTCGGACGACTGTGAGTAATCACCACCATAGTTATTTATGTTATTATTGCAGGTATGTTTACCATAATTGCGGGCGCCTCTACCGTGATATAGTTTAAGATGTCCTAGATAATTCGGATTGCCATTGTGACAACAAACCCCCTTACCCTGCGCTACACAGGAATAACTGATTCTTGTTAGGAGGGGATTGGCTAGTTCATAAAATATATTCATGTAGGTATTCATACAAGAACCTTTACTAAATATTGAGCTCTTATAAAGATAAAAGGGACCCAGAAGAAGAAAATCTTTGTAGTTTAGATAATGATACCTGGCCAATTTATCTAGAGTGGCTATATAGAAAGCGTAACAAATATCTATGTATCAAAAAGGCATTATATATAAAGTTTAATCCATCCAGGGGGGATTTGAAAATGTTTTGGTTACAGCATAAATCTATAATTTCCTTGGATAACTTGAAACCATTTTCCTTAGATTCATTAATATACATGGGATTTGTCCACGTTTCGTCTATAATCCTTCTACCTTTTTGTGAAAATAACACTATCAATCTCTCAATAAATAGAGTTGATAGATTTTTGTACGTTACTTTACTGGACATATCGTGGTAATTATTGACATTACAATTCATTGAATTGTATACGACTTCTAAATCCCTTACATTACAATTTAGTAAACTTATATTGGTAGATTCGGCCCTGCTCAGTCCCACATATAAGTTCGAGGAACTCGTCATGGTATATCCCGATAATTTACAGTCAAAGAATAAATGTATATCTTTGGGTGTTGTTTTACCCTGAAATTTGTAGATGGTAGAGGCAGTGGCATTGGCCAGGGGCATAAATTCCAATCTTATATTTCCCCGATGTATTGTTTGATACCCAATAAGCCTTTTTTGTTTCAAGTCATGGATGAGACCCACCTCAACAGTCTTTGTATCCGGAAATATGTCCGTAACTATAACCTCTGTCCCATTGTGAATCGAATAACCATTATCCGTATACATAGTCATACTAACGACTAATTTCATACCCAAATATATGATCACACCATTATAGGGACAATACTCTCCAATGACACTTTTCAATTCCTGAAACCATGCTCCGAAATCTCGTATGTGGGCCAGTTTGGCATCTATATATCTAATCCCAAATTTTAGCTTATGACAATTGCCAAATTTCAGATGGGTTTTTATTACTTTGGCCGATGTTAAATCATACTGCACCCTACCAATTTTACCGAATATATTGGGCGAGAATTTTGTATATTTTTGCAGCGTACTATTTCTCTGTAAGGCACTCTGCTGTATAAAGGTAACGAGACTATTAGTGTATTCATTAACGGTTCGTTTGGTGGAAGATATGAATAAAGCACTCTGGGTTTTATTTCGGACAATCCACTGAAAAACAAAATGACCTTTTAATATATTAGAGACCATATAGCCCTTTTTTTTTAAGGCTTTTATAATAGGAGCAGAGTTGCTTAGCTTGGCGTATTCGTTCAATTCATCCATACTAATTATACGCCTCACCAATGAATTGGTAAAACACTCTTGGCCTAGGCTTTTCCATACATGTTTTATCTTGTTATGACAATAACCAAATTCACCCATAGTAAATAAGGACAAGGCCATTGATAATGCCATCGGGTCGCTAAAGGGATTTATTCGTTTTAAACTATTCAAAAATGTCACTTTACATCTTGAAGAGATAAATTTGGGATATGTTTTATCAGAGTCATCATCTATTACCCCTTTCCCAGCGGTGGATTTGACTGGGACTCTGCGCTCACAAGTGGACGATAGACAGGTTTGCAATATTTCTTCGGACCCCTCTTCATCATGAATATCTTGGATCTGCAGGGCGTCTCTGATTTTTAAGATATTGTCATTTTCCGCGTAGTGGCAAGACTCTATTGTAATAATATTGGTATTCCTTATCATTATTTCATCAAAAAAATTTAGATAGAATTTGTCCACATATCTCCTATATTGATTGTTTGTATAATGGCCATTCTTGTTCATGTGCGTATATATGGCCTTGATGGTATCCAGTCCATACTGTCGATAGCATAGGTCAGTCTCCAATAAATGTGTCTTGTCGAAACTGGTATTTTGATTATTATCACCTAAAAAAAGAACTATGACACCCCCAAATGCTGTTCTAGGATGATTCAGTAACCTCAGACAGGCATCGAAATAGAGTAATTCTATAGCTTTGAATTGAGTGATTTCGTCCATCACTACAACCTTCAAAGCCTTCCATAGATGGTAATTTCTGGCTACGGCCCTCGAAATATTAATCGCGGCGGTTACATTAGCGTGGCTTATTGCCGGAACGTAAAACTTCATAAAACTATGATATGTGTAGAAATTCGTACTAGGTATGTGATTGTCGATGAATTCTCGCATGGTACTAACAGTGGAATGTGTCCGTCCGAGAGCAAAAATGTTATTTCTTATTTCGGGATTTTCTTCGCATAAACTAGCAATCAAATTACCAATCAAATGGCTTTTTCCGGCACCGGGTGGGCCAGTCACCATATTTATTCTAGGAAGAGATGTAGTGCTAAATCTCTTAATGTGGTTCATAAGGTCACCGTGACATATTATTTGGGTGGGTGTTAGTAAAGCTGTTGGTTTCTTATCCTGTCCTAAGAATGATGGTGGTGTCATTATTACACCGGACACAATGGGTATAAATAATGATAACCAGATAAGGAAAATTGGACCCTTTATAGATTCAGAGTTCTGACAGAAAAATTAAGAACCTGGTAGTCTCGTGGGGGGGGTAATTGATGTTTTTTTGACCCGGTAAAGGGTTATTGATACCCGTGTATGAATGATGGAAGTGTGATCGTACGACCAAGAATCGTATACAATCCAGGTTTGTTGCCCGCGCATTTTGTAAATTATTATTTTGTATTCACAAAATAGTAACGACAAAAAGGATGAACTTTAACTCCAATTATTGTTTTACTGGATTGATAATATCTGTTGTTATATTATTCATTCTTCTCGGCCATCTATATAATCTAGTTTGTCATATTTATAGAGAAACAGAAATAGCCTATCCAAGATATAATATGACAGAATATTTGAGATCGAGAATATCACCGAACAAGGGTAGACATGATATGTAATGTAAATATGTTATTATTTAAAATATGTAATTTGGTTAGATGGTGGATATGGATATGGATACAATCATATTTAAAATTCATAAACTATTGAACAACAATTGTATCCTGACAATAAAAGACACACAAACTATTCGGTCTTTATTTTATCAATTAAATAAAAGGAACACACTCATAATAGACCCTTTGAAGCAACTATATAAAAATATCGGCGATTCCGATATAGAGCAGGCAAATTTAGTATTGAAAAATATATGTGTCCTCGATAATATTACAAATATGAAATATATATTATCGGGTTATAAAATAAGCGATATACCAGACAACACCTCAGATTTCGTTATAAACAAAATCATAGAATATAATAGCTATGAAAAATATGATATATATAGTGACAAAATAAAACAAGAAATAATTGCCCGAAAAAATAAATCCTTAACCGTTGATGAGTTAGGTTTACGATATATGACGATACGTAAAATTATTATATCCATATTAAGACATTCTTATACTTTAATAAAGATATCCCATGATAATATTAATAAAGGTCATTTTAACAATTTGATAGCCGCATATTTAAAATGTATATCCCAATGTGATGCGGTGTTAGACTATATTATCCCCCCATTAAAAACAGAATCAGATGACTGTTTATTGAGACCCCACACCCCCCCCCCCATCATAATCTTCAAGATGAGAATAGCCAACAGTATTCTTATACCAAGAAGAGAAGAAGATCTAATAGGGTAAATTTCGGAGATCTCCGTAAAGATATTGATAAGGATATTCGCGGGAAAAGGTTCTAGAACTAGAATGCTAATAAATAAAAAACAAAATATATTGACATTTCTTTTCACCTCTGACGAATATTTTCATTTCCGAAGGCATTTCCGAAGGCACTGAATAAGAATTTTCCGGGAGCGTTATTGAATTTAGAGAGGACAGCTCTCGAGGGTTGCTTTATTTCAAAAAGTCGCGAAATATCGTTGGGTTCTATATATATAAGCGATTTGGCAAAATCCACCACATAAAGTCGAGAATACTCTGGGATAACCTCTGTTACATATATATATATAAAACGTATTATGAATAATATACAACCCATAATTACTAGAATAATATTATAAGTCATCATACAAATATTATTCAGAATGTATAAAATATGTCTTTATCATCTGATAATGAATGTAGATATTTATATATATTATAATGTAGGGTTTGAAGATGAATCGCGGTTTTGTCGATGGGGTAGAGATCTTCAAATCCTTTTCTGACAACTTTAAAAATGCCTCGGGGTTGATAAAGGGATTGGCAAATTCGATCCTAATACAATCCAAGTCTAAATTTAAGTTTCATAATTACAACGAAGATATTGTTGAGCCAATAAGGCCCGGTGAATATGACAGAATTTACGGAATTATATCGGATAATGAAACAAAGGTAGAGATAAACGATATGCTGGCCAAATACTTGGCAAATTTGTTTGGTGCGCTTGAATATTATCTACAGGATTTGGTCATAAATAAACACATCTTACCCCTTCCCGGACCAAATAAAAAAATTAATATGAGTAAAGTAAATTGTATTAATGATACTCTTCAGAGTATGCTCCGTGCATTGATAAACCAAGCCAATAGGGCCAAAGAAGACACAAAATATATAAGTCTTATAGTATTTATGGTCATGGGTGTATATGTCCAATCTTATATGGATCTAATTGCATTTAGATACTATAAACACACTCCGGCACCTAAGGACAGAATTGATTTGGATCAAGAACACATAGATGCCACTTTGAATCTTGGGATATTTACTGGTCAAATATTTTCCAACTTATTTACATCTATTATTGAACACCGGGCAACCTATCCATTAACAGAGATGGATGTGACAAAGTTTATAAACCGGCGTTATATTGCTATTCTACCCATGAGATTATTTAATGAAGATGGTCAATTTTATATTGAAAAGAATCATCAAACACCCTCCCAAAGATTTTATTTCCTACCCGATATATGGACCAAAAGATCGTTTCAGCAAAAAAAAAAATGCAAATAAGGAGAGTGTTTTTTATAGAGTGGCGACCGATTTGGCGACCGATTTGGAACAATTGAAGAACTTGTTATTGATAAGTAGTCCGGAGCAGAAGTTGACCACCGATTGTGTCATTGAAGGCATCCACAATATATGTTGGGGGGATATATGTCGATTGGTGAAAGGTAAGAATCCGAGCGCATATTCTTCCATAGCCATACAGTATCTTTTACAAAATATAAATAACAATGACTTAACCCAAATAGAAAATGACGAACAGAATATTTATGAAAACCTAAATGTATTTTTCAAATTTATTAGCAATCCCAAGGAAACCTTTGCTCGTGTTATAAGACACAAGAAACGGTCGTGTTATGGGAGGGTTCTCACACGAAATTATGATAATTTTATCCCCGATGAGGTTTTCTCCGTAGTAAAACTGTCTATAGGGAAGGACATTCTGACTATGTTATTGCATACAGACGATCTTCATGTGAACGCCCTTCTCTTGAAAGATACACTAATGACCAAACCCCCCGATATACAATCATTTATGATGAAATATATACTGAGGTTGGTGACCATGTTTAGACACGGTAGTCACAGTGTCAAAGAGCTATTGAAAAGCATGGGTCTCTCACGAGAGTTTATAAATAAACTCAACAATGAATACTACTTTATAGAAAAATATTTAATGGATGATTCTACAAACCAAGAAGCGTCTCTGTTACTTTTTATTCAATCACTTAATAACATAAACGATGGTAATATTACGAAAATTAACGATGTAAAAAATGCCCTCGCGACAATATTGATACCGAACCAGCTAGTGACGGCTCTATATACAGCCCTGGAAGCTAACATTCCCGTTGTGTGGCGGGAGTTATTTATGGAAGAAGAAGAAGAAGAAGCAGCAGGGATGACGGTAAGACGATGGATATTCAGTTGGTTCCAGCAGCAAGGTGTAGTTAGAGACTACCCGCTATCAACATTCCTAAAAAGATATCCTTATATCATCGCCATAATAGCCTCCATATTTGATGACGCAACGACTAGAAGTCCCGGTGGGCAAGTATATATTACACGGATAGCAGATAGAGAAAGGTTAGAGGAGATAACACGACAGCTTTTCGCAATCATTGAAAATATTCATGCCCAACTTATAACAACTACCAACATTGTATTTACACTGCCACTGACATGGCTAACCTTTGGAAATTTTTATCAGCCAACAAAATCAGAGTTCCTGTCATCGTGCACGGAACATTTGAAGGCTTACGGTTTCGGTACGATCACTGAAGATTTTATAGATGATACTCCCGGTAAACAAGCCGCCATCCCCGGATGTAGAGAAAATTATTTTTTCCCCAACGAACTGGGGCATTTTTCAAACCTCGCAGGGACATCTTGTAGGCTTTTCCTCGCGTCCTTGTTAAAGGCATCGAGGTTGTCTGGTCAATTTACGTCCACCAGACCCCCAATGAGCGACACTGTCATATCTAATATGATGGATAATAAATTGCAATTATTCAGAAATAATCCAAGTAATTTCATTAATCTAAACCAAGCATCTATGGTGCCTTATCTCTTTGTAGGAAAGGGGGATGAAAAGGCCAAAATTCTTAGTTCGATTCAGAAATATGCCATGGACTATTCCGGAGATAATTTAAATTTTGTGGGTACGAATATCATTGAAACTCTTACCAATGTGACACCCTGGAGTCCCAAACATGTAACCAATAGTGAGGTATCCGTTGATAATCTGATTTCGACATCGACTCATAAAAATCCCCTAGATCACATGATTGCCCAATGGTATAATGATTTGAGGGACTCCTTCGAATCTTTCATCTATGAGTATCGTCAACTTTTAGATATGGTTCATAATTTTGCCCATAAAATAGCAACATATGATCCGACCATGGACCGGAAAAGAAAAGTGGTCGAGGAAATTTTTCCCCTATTGCGAGACAATGTCCTCTTCATTTGTAACACCAACGATGGGGAGGACACCAATTCAGATGACGAGGATGATTTCATTTACCACCAGAAGAGAAAACGGTTTGATACGAACTTATGTATATTCCCCCTGCGGTACGATGAGAAGGTCAAAACCGGCCATATCAATATAGACCAAATGAAAACCGTAATAACCGAATTGAATGAGTTACAGGATTTCATCTGTCTCTACAAAACATTAAATAATAGGGGTGGCTATTTAGACCACATACGTGCCCTAAGAAAATATGTAGATGTTGTTAAAAATAAACCCAGTATACGAGAATACGATTACCAAACAGATCCTAGTTTCAAAATAGTAAAATTTTTACTGAAAATGAAGGATTCTGAAGTTGATGGCAGATGTAGAGAGGTTTACGATAAATTCCTAACTCTAATGGGTGACACCACCAATCGTCACAAACATATTAGTAATCCTCTCATGTTCAACTGGACCGAAAATACCATGAGAGATCTTCCCGAGGCTCAAATGATATTATCACAGCTATTGTTGGGCAATATTGTACAAATTCCCACTTTCATTAAAAGCAAACTAACCCCCATGACAAATGAATCACAATTCCATATATTAAAACAAATTCGTAAAAATATAGTATCCAAAGTTAATACCATTAGGAATTCGTTACAATTGGAAGGCCCTGGTGTAGTGGTCCCCCAATGGGAAATTTTTACAAAATCAAATTTCATGAAACGATTCTTTAGGTCAGACCATTTAGCCATGGATTGTGACGACGAAGACAGCGGTAGTGACGATGACGATGACGACGACGATGACGACGACGATGACTTCGACGATGACTTCGACGATGACGACCATAATAATAATAATGACATTCCATTAAAAACAATAACCAAACGACTCGAGACTATTAACGTCCGGGAGAATGTAATTGAGTACCTATCTTTAGGGGAGAGTATTAAGCAAATTGTAGGGTCAAATAGTACGCTATCTCTTTCACCGAGTGGTTACATAAAGTCGCTGTCTGCCCAACGAAAGGATTGGCAACTATGGGTGAATGAAAGCTCCAATATTATTGAAAGAATATGGAACAAGGATAAACCTATCGATAATTATATGTATATTCAACTTAAAAATTACAATATACAAATATTCCGGGATTTAAGAATTGACGTGCCATACACCAAACTATTATTAATGGGGTCCATTATATTAAACAGGTCTTATACGGAAAATACCGTATCCCGCATTCATAACTTATTGACCATAAATGAAAAGTTTACAACCAAATGCTCAAAGCTGGAGACCGGTATAGGGGGTCGCGAGTTGTCTTTTGATTCTCTCCGCCACACCCGGCTACAATTGGTCGGAAAACTTTGCGACATGGTTTCACCGGTGGCATTCATTAAGGGGCTTAAAAATACACCCGAGGTTATCTCTACCCTGCTGTTGGCACAACTATTAAATGTCAATGACTCAGACCGCTATAGTGAACGGGATAAAAGAAGAGCCGTATATAGCCGGCAGCGGAACTAATTTGCCCGTATTAGCTTCGCCTCCAGTGGTGAGTAATATACATAGTGCCGGCCACGCACCGATGCCACCCCCCAATGACATTATTCAGAGTGTGACAAATACCCCTCTCCATATATCACCCGACTATCTCCGGTCCATCATAAGTGTTACGGGAGCTCTCAATGTTTCGAGCGAACAATCACATCCGCACCATCACATACGCAATAAACCGTATAAATACTCGGAACGTTTAACAAATTTCATAGACGTTGATGCACATATATTTAGACATTCTCACGTATATCCACTCATACATGTAAATGAGGTGGAAAAATGTGAAGACGATTCATATCATAACTTTATAATTCGATCAATGGGGTTGAATGTCAATATTAATTTGAAGGAAATCAAACAAATAATGTTTAGTAAAGACTTTGTTAATAATAATATAGACACTTTTCACGAAAACTATAATGAAATATTACACAAATGCAATCGGGTTTCGACTACTCTACCGGAAATAATGAACAAGCATAATATGGTTAACCTCATTTCGAGTATGCGGGTAAAATATATTGGTCTGCATTCGCTTAAACATATACGAGATGAGTTATCCAACAGATTTTCTATATTCTCAAACTATGCATTATTTATCTCTGAAAATAAAAATTATTCCCTAATTGTATTTAAAGCAATATTTAAACGATATAAACATGCTCTCTTGAATGATGAGACTGTTACACAAACAACCTTCAATATATGGTTTCGGAATTTTAATTCAAACTGTACCAAATATGTCGACCTTATTAACAATCAGCTAACGAGCATTACCGACTCTATCAAATCACTTAAGGGAAATCTCCAGTGTGACTATACAAAACTGTTAAACTTGATACAAGACCCAAACACCCTAGCTATTTTGGAGGATATTCTCGCGGAAAATTCCCTGGCCAGAGCAATCAATTTAGGCTTTAATGGAACTGTCTTTTCAACTATAAATGATAATAATAACAGCCATATTTCAGAGAGTGCCTATCGGGACCTTATTCGTCGATACGAAAAATATATTACCAAAAGGTCCCCCTTGGATATTCCCTGGCATAACCAATCGGTATCTACGAAGGTTATACCTCGTCACACTGTACTCCTGTCCACCGCCTTAATGGGCAAGGTTAATAAAGATAAGAGCCAAGAGGGTGAAAATAAATGTAACAGAGACCTTTCCTCCTTGGACATAAATAATGCGGAATATTCAATAGCCTCTTCCATTATGGAATTGATGTCTTTACATAGCTTGTTTAATCACAACACTCGCAATATTTTGGATGCCATATATAAGGAACACAGAGAAATAAAAACGTCACCACCACCCGCCCCCTCACCACCCACCCCCTCACCAACCCCCACACATAAAGTGGACGCTCTATCAGAATTAAATGATAAAATTAATACCATCAACAAATATATCCACAGTATTAAAAAACTCGAGAATATTAATATAGATTCTATTAACTATGAGATGTCCAATATAATGGCCAACATAATAGTACATTTAGAAGATCTAGAAAAACATATATTAGGTCTTCAACCTCACCACTCGCCACCCTTGAGGGAACTCTTGGATAATTACAAAAACTTATTCGCCCAATTTTTCGAGAGTAAACGTAATATACTGGATAGGACACAAGAGTTCTACAATAAAAAGAAACAAGAAGACGAAAGGTCTGTCGACGGGACCATACGGGGGAGGACTGTGGAAATTGAACAGGTTTATAATGAACTCCATAGAGAGATGATGCAACAGAAAATTAAAACCCTGGCCCAATTGGATTTGCATAGGACAACCATGTCGACCGAGGAGGAAGATATCAGTATTGATATGAACACCATGGAGACCAGCGTACAAGAATTTGCAAATGATAATCTGAGAGCAAAATTAAATGACTATACCCTGCAGTTGACTACCATAAACGATAAGATTGAACAGAATGAGATTAATAAAAAAATGAAATTACAAAAAGAAACAGAGGAAATCAAGAAAATTGGGACAGTACACGCGGATTTGGCATTAAATGAATACAATACTATAGTTAGAGCCATTGAATCCAAGGTGATTACACCCAACGATAATATAATGCAAATGTATAGTATAATTAAAGAATTGGAAGCCAAACCTTGCGCCTCCAAATCCTCCTCCGCCAGGATACCTTCCTGTTTCATGGAACCGCTACACACCATATACCACAACCCGGAGAGAGGTAGCTACACTCTCCAGAGTCAGATAATCTCTACACTCTGTGAGAATTGCGTCAGTCTACTGTTCGATCTAGAGACGAAGAGACTCGATATAGACAATCGTTTTACCTTTGAAATGTCCAAAGACCACACCAAATTACATAATCTTGTAGAGAGTTTACTGAAGTGTGATAGTATCGGTCTGGAGGAAAAACGAAAGCTTCTCGCCCAAGTCCCGAATGCCAATATGACCTCTTTGGGTTTTAAGCTTGAGAGAACGGTTATGGTGTATCGCCCCTTCCATAAGTATGATATAAAGAGCGGTACCATTATTCTACCAACCTCGGAGTTATTATATTGTCGCGGCAAAAAGTTTTTCAATTTCCGAAATAAATTAACTAAATCCTACGATATAGATACATTCGATAATGTACATCGGTTACATACACTCACCGCCAATCTGGCACGGTTAGAACCAAACAGGGAATACTTATTTTTCACGCGGAAGGATGAGCGCTCGAGTTTTTCAAGCGTTAGGGATGATATACTAAAATTCACCCCCCTACAATACAAGGCCAAATTGGGTAATCTCATGGGAATGGCTGCTCCCGCCCAATCCCCAGTCATTGATACCAATACCAAACTTACGTGTTCCTCGCTCAATACACTCAATAATGATTTGGATGATTTATATATAGATCAACAATTATCCAACATAAATAAACAAATATTTAACAAACGACATGAGAGGATCCACGAGACAGCTCGGTGTTTTGCTCACAATATACAAAGTACCCTCGATTCACTCACCGGGGGTAACGAGAAAGCCGATGCCAAATCTATAGGTATTATTCGTGACGTTACAATCCAAGAAATTAATAAGAGAATGGGATTTAGTGATGATTCGTCGCACCACTATACTAACCAAATATCACAAATTAATCTATGGGATAGTCCGTTTTATACCATGCTGGATAATACCTCCGATAGGTACAATTCTAAACTTATGAATATAAACTTACAAACATTAATGGATCAACAGCAGCTGAGAAACACCTATGATTATCTGAATTCCCCCTCGGGACCATCGGTAGAACGCGGGCCCCGATTCTTGGCTAAACTATTGGGAGGCGTAGTAAATACCATGATGGCCACCTCAACCTATCACAGTGCCACGGAAAAAATAGATGTGGGGGGAGATAATCTCTTCACCACATTAGACATGGACAAAATAAAAAAACATTTAGACATTCTCGGAGAAAAATTTATTACTAATTACAATCAGAGCCAAGAACACATATCCAAATTGTTGACCCATTTGAATGTCATAAATGACATCGGTCAACATAAAAAAAAGAAGAGTGCACGTACGCTCGATCACTTTCTATTGTCGACCATAAATACTATGACTCCCTCTTCTCATAAATTGGGAGGAGGAGGAATCATTACCAATTTTACCCACATGTTACGAACAATGTATAATAACGATTGCAACGATAATGATACCTGTTACAATCGAATTAATAACGAAATTATACGCAGAATAGCCAAAATATCTTTCCTCCCTCGCTACCTTCTTGCCTATAAACTAGAGAAATTATCCGGTCAAGATTTCCCCCAAAATGTCTCCCAATATATTAGGTCAAAGCTGGAAAAATCCGATAATATGATGTACGACGACCGTAACGAGTTTCTCACACTGACGTACGCGCTCACCGTCAAAGACAGACAAGAGACGATTGCGAGTGACCGACTTGTGGGATCCCAGTATCTCATTAAACATCTCAAATTATGCACCACTGTCCCGAAAGACATTGATAAAATCCTGTGCAATTTTATGCTTCTGTCGCAGGGCACTATGAATCGAGATAGCCGGATACAGTCAAATTCGGCACTATGTGATGGCCTTTTAACCTCAGTAAGCGACACCCAATCTTTACAGGCCAATATTACCAGATATGAATTATTATATGGTAAATTAAACGATTTCAATCGTTTAGTTAACCGGGTGGAATGTTTCTGTCCTTTCAAATACCACCACGAAGAGAGACAGGGGTCTATAGCCACCAATAATCGGACAGTCTCACGCGCCGATATCCTCACAGATGCCTACCAGGCCCAAAGAATGGTGGCACTACACGATTATTTAAGAGTCTTGTCAAAAATTGATAAGTCTATGTCGGCGATTCCTTTGCGTAAACATATGATAACCTTGTTAAACTGCGGCTACGGTTCCTCCTTTATCAAATCTTTCACGGCGGAAAGGGAATGTCTACAGGCGTTGGTATATGCCCCCGCGGGGGTAAACCTGTCATGTATAGTGACAAAACCCGACACTCTGGCATCTCTTACCTGTTTTCACCACGCATTCTGCGGGGCCGACTATAAGGCCACAATCGCCTCCGTTGTAAATAAAAGGGGTATACAGGGGCCCAATAATTCACTCGAACCCTCAACTATTATTTTGAAAGGAACCCTCAACCCTAAACTCCTCAAAATATGTAACGATCTATACACGGATCTTTTGAAATCAGAGGAAGCCCTAATGTCAGAGTTACACGTAAAAATGAAGGAGAGTACCTTCTACGATGTTTTGGGTAAAGAGACGTTTAACAAAATTACCACCATGAACGACAAGTTCCAAGATATAATTAAGGACCACTATAATTGGAATAATAAAAGCGGTATTATTGGAGAAACTTTACACTGTCAAGATTATCCTCTAATTAAACCCAAACAGGAAGATATAGACATACTTATTTCCAATAATAATTATTCCAAATTAAAATTACCCGACATTAAGACCATTAAGGATGATGAATACGGATGTTCCCATCTCAAGGATTTGATTAACCTGACAAGCGCTAAATAGACCTAGGGGCTAGGGTAGTTATTTGTGCATTTCTAGCCTTGGATTCTGACAGAATTCGTTATATTTACAATATAGAGCATTATTTGTTTTCGGTATGCTTTTATTTTACATATATGATGTATATATGAACCTTCAAGAGTGCTAAAATAAGTGGGAAAAGCATTTGGGTGGTGAAAAACGAAGATATTGGCCACCCGGTCATAATCTCAGGCGAGAGAGAGCCACAGGCAACCCTCCTCTCTCGCTGTCTGTGAGGTAACTGAGACGAGCGGGGCGGTGTTGGCCGGTGTCTGGGTGTTACATAACGATCTTTTCTGCAACCCACTTGTGCTACATTATCGCGGGAGAGAAAAATAACCGATAAATGATGATAATAAGAGGGAAAATAGGTGATAATTGAGGAGGGGAGGGAGGGGGGAATAAGGTGGGGAAGGAGGGGAGGGGGGTGGGTGAGATTTACATGGATGAGTACTGGAGGGGAATTATCTCACCTAGAGACAAATTCCTTTGTTTTGATAGGCCCTTTTTTTTTTGGAAAGCTTTTTTTATGGTCTTGCTTCCGTGAGGCCTATCGCGTTCCCTATAGGAAGCCTTCCGTGAGGCCTATCGCGCTTGCCGGGTTAATTTCATTTTCTCGGAAATTAAGGATAATGTAGATGGACAGACCTATCAAAATATTATAACCAATCTCATCCAAGAATCTTGCCCCACCTCTACCCTGGATAGTGGTGGGTCACGGGTAGCGACGGCGGCGGACCCCACCGGCGAATTTGGCACCATAACTTTTGACCACATTACCAGTTTTTGTTCAAAGTTCACCCTTTTCACCAAACTATTGGATACCGTTATCATTCCTTTCTTTAAAAGTCAAGAAAAATCAAGACGTATAACTGGTATAAGAAGGTGGTACTCCATCTTCTTGATGTCATTATCCTGAACGCGTACAACCTGTGGATGACGCGGACAGGAAGGAAGAGCTCGGTAAGGCTGTTCGCGAAGGAAATCATCGACTCCATCTTCAGGAAGCACGGAACCACACGTATGCTACCACCTCCGAGGCCGATCGTGAATATGCCTGCCCGCCTTGAGAGCCGGGACTACTTCTCGACCCACATGCTTGTGTTTTGCCCCCGCTCAGCATCACAAATCGCAGCCAACCAGAAGCACGGACTGAAGCAGTGCCACGTCTGCAGACACACAACAAGGAGGAACCAAATCAGGAAGGAAACCACGTTCATGTGTAGTTATTGCAATGTGGGACTATGCGCTTCTCCATGTTACACCGAGTACCACACACTGGAACACTTCTAGACCTCTTCCAAGACCTCCTCCTCCTCTAGACCTCTTGCCAATCATTCATAAGTTCATGCAATCATTCATTCATCTATTTCAAACTACCTCATGAATTCATGTCATTCAATCATTCATATGGTGGAATAGCACACTACCCAAACACAAGTGCATTCATCATCATCAGCAACATCACCCATTACATCCATAAGTTTCTAATTTCATCCATCCATCTGCTTCTTGGTCTACCTCATTCATCCATGTCATTTGTCTACCTCAATCATATAACTGCCTTTTATCTACCTCAATCCTATAACTGCCTTTTCTACCTCAATGAAATGTGGATTACACCTCCTGGGAACACCACAAAAAAAAAAAATGAGTCGTCAACACTACCCCATAGGGTGATTTGGAAATATGTTGAAATAATATTATTTATAAAACAAAACCAAAATTCCTGCAAAGTAAGCGAAACAGAGAGAGAGAGTGAAAATGCACGCCTATATATATATATATATATATATATATACGCCTATCAAATGATTTCAATCAATATACGGTATATATATATATATATATATATATATATATATATATATATATATATATATATACCGTATATTGGTATCAATCATTTGATAGGCATACATATCACCATGTACGGTACATTGTAGGGACAGAAATGTACCGTATACCGTGATATATACGCCTATCAAATGATTGAAATCAATATACACCAAAATACAGTATATATATATTGATATCAATCATTTGATAGGCGTATATATCACGGTATACGGTACATTTCTCTCCTTACGAAAGGAGAGAGAAGAGTCATAGCAATGTCAAGGTCACATGTACGGTACATTGTAGGGACAGAAATGTACCGTATACCGTGATATATACGCCTATCAAATGATTGAAATCAATATAGACCAATATACAGTATATATATATTGATATCAATCATTTGATAGGCGTATATATCACGGTATACGGTACATTTCTCTCCTTACGAAAGGAGAGAGAAGAGTCATAGCAATGTCAAGGTCACATGTACGGTACATTGTAGGGACAGAAATGTACCGTATACAGTGATATATACGCCTATCAAATGATTGAAATCAATATTGACCAATATACAGTATATATATATTGATATCAATCATTTGATAGGCGTATATATCACGGTATACGGTACATTTCTCTCCTTACAAAAGGAGAGAGAAGAGTCATAGCAATTTCAAGGTCACCTTCGTAAGGAAACAAATATACCGTACATGGTGATATATATACGCCTATCAAATGATTGATATCAATATTCACCAATATACAGTATATATATATATATATATACCGTATATTGATATCAATCATTTGATAGGCATACATATCACCATGTACGGTACATTGTAGGGACAGAAATGTACCGTATACCGTGATATATACGCCTATCAAATGATTGAAATCAATATACACCAAAATACAGTATATATATATATTTATATCAATCATTTGATAGGCGTATATATCACGGTATACGGTACATTTATCTCCTTACGAAAGGAGAGAGAAGAGTCATAGCAATGTCAAGGTCACATGTACGGTACATTGTAGGGACAGAAATGTACCGTATACCGTCATATATACGCCTATCAAATGATTGAAATCAATATAGACCAATATAAAGTATATATATATATTGATATCAATCATTTGATAGGCATATATATCACGGTATACGGTACATTTCTCTCCTTACGAAAGGAGAGAGAAGAGTCATAGCAATGTCAAGGTCACATGTACGGTACATTGTAGGGACAGAAATGTACCGTATACCGTGATATATACGCCTATCAAATTATTGAAATCAATATAGACCAACATACAGTATATATATATTGATATCAATCATTTGATAGGCGTATATATCACGGTATACGGTACATTTCTCTCCTTACAAAAGGAGAGAGAAGAGTCATAGCAATTTCAAGGTCACCTTCGTAAGGAAACAAATATACCGTACATGGTGATATATATACGCCTATCAAATGATTGATATCAATATTCACCAATATACAGTATATATATATATATATATATATATATATATATATATATACCGTATATTGATATCAATCATTTGATAGGCATACATATCACCATGTACGGTACATTGTAGGGACAGAAATGTACCGTATACCGTGATATATACGCCTATCAAATGATTGAAATCAATATACACCAATATACAGTATATATATATTGATATCAATCATTTGATAGGCGAATATATGACGGTATACGGTACATTTCTCTCCTTACAAAAGGAGAGAGAAGAGTCATAGCAATTTCAAGGTCACCTTCGTAAGGAAACAAATATACCGTACATGGTGATATATATACGCCTATCAAATGATTGATATCAATATTCACCAATATACAGTATATATATATTGTTACGGCTGGATCGGCAATACATATTCGGGATTCTTGATCGTAGGACAGAAATGGCTTAAGTGACAACGACACGCTCGATTCCAGTCCCAAATACTATATGCTCCAGACAACAAAAGCACCAACGCCCTACAGAGTTATCGTCTACGGTAACGAGGTACCATAACTCGGCGAAAGTGTACAACAGGGGTAGGCTATGAGGCTAAACTCCCTCAGACATTTATAGGTTACGTTATTACTAAAGAAATGCAATACTCAAGAAACTACGTTAATATTGAGCCTCTAATAATGTAGAATAGAAGCAGGCTAAAGGTATGACAGTGAACTGCTAAATGACAAATGTACACGCCTACTTGAAAGCGCGTGCACTACACTAACTGTCCCCTACTAACATGCACTAGCATGTAGCATACAAGATGTTCATGATCCAGTAGATACCTAATAATACACATGGGAGGAACATAAATAGTAGTCACTTATTATAATAATGAATCTATACTTGGAATAACTAAAAGGTTGCAGGCAACAGTACTGCGCTGGTAGCCTACTACCGCATAGGCTACTTCGCTTCTCTCACTCTGTCTCCCCTCCGAGTCCGTATGCGCCCTACGCAACAGAACTCCGGACACAGCAGCAAAACGACAGTGCAGTTAATTGATACATGAAAGTATTAATAGTGTTGTCTTGTGTGTGAGTAATGTGTATTGTAAAGTGTTACATACATATACTTAAAGAGAGCTGCAATGCATAGTAAAATAAAGATATATCCCACTCATCATCCCCATGTGTTCTAGCTAGCAGGCCAAGTCACAGGAACAACGAGTCCCAGCACCGAAAGCGAGAACCCAGGAAAAGACTGTAGAGAACACAAGGACAGATAAATTACGTTACTCTACTATACCGGCACTACGAGCGAGCTGTAGTCTCGGGGGCTACACTCGCTCCTGGCTCGGTATGCAAATCAAGGCTAAGTCCTCGTTCCTCTACAGACAACTCCTGGGCATGGTCGGGCTCTTACACATGGCACCAGTCTAGTCACAAATGGGATGATGAGCGGGGCATATAACTCGTGAACATGTAGAACGTTCACCAACTATCCTCATCAAGAAGATCGCTGTTCACATTAACCCCTTAAATCTAATACATGTAAATATATGCTTGTCCTAAGAGTAATACGAGAGGTGAGTGCTGAAACTCCTTTAGGACCTCAAGGGAAGGTTATGCATTTAAATAGAGAGAAGAATGAAATGAGAGTAATGTCGTCAGAGAGAGAGAGTGCAACCGTGAGAAGTTGGGAGAGAGGGCAAGGGATGTTAGAATCACAAAGGTTCTAGGCAACCTGATCATGGAACATGCAGCGAGCCTCCAGGCAATGTGCTGTACGACAATATGGGCAGCCCAGGCAGCGTAGGCAGGCAGCAATGGACTACCAACCCTATCGCGCCTAGCTATAAGCGCAAGGCTGCCAACCAGTCCATACGTCTGGCAACCCCCCCGGCCATGCTACCCTCCTGCTCTGAAGCCCAACTCACTCTCTCTCTCTGAACTCCCATTGTCTTATCTATCAACTTCTCTATTGATACTACATATTAAATGGAAGGTCTCGACATGGCTTAAAACAAAACCCACCACTGGTTAGCACATGACGAGACCTTTGCAGAGATACAAAGAACATAGTTATAAGTTGTCACACTCAATATACATAGCTGCTGACGGTAGCCAGATCACGGGCGGTACAGTGGAGTACCAAGGAGTACAATCAGGTTGCGTTGCCACGCACTGGGTGCGTCACAGCCCCCCCAAGATTTTAGATAATCGACCTTAGAAGCATTATCAAAATCTGACAGGCAACCAACCGACCTGCTACCCTTAGCTGCCACTAATTGCAAAAGGTGCACAACAACTGAAGTGTGAATTATACATAAAACACAATATCGCATGCATCATGCTACAACAATAAAGACTTACAAAACTAAAAAAAAAGAAAGAGTTTTCTCGTTTATTTTATTGTTTTATAATCTTTTTGGACGGCGTTATGATAGCCTAATTTTACTCCTGCTCAACCCACACACCGTGCACGACTATCTTGGATCATCAACCCTTGATAGACAATCTGCTATCACGTTCTCACTCCCGGCAATATGCTGAATGTTGAGATTATACTCTTGGAGCATTAGGGACCACCTGGTCAACCGCATATTCCGATTGTGAAACTGATTTAGGAATTTCAAGGGATGATGGTCCGTATAAATCGTCACTACCGGGCCGTAGGCTGGAACATAAACTTCGAAATGTTTGAGCGACAAAACGATAGCCAGAAGCTCCTTCTCTATAGTCGAGTAATTCCTTTGTGCCGAATTAAACTTGCGAGAAAAGAAGCTCACTGGGTGTTCCAAGCCCTCGGAATCAGTCTGCAGTAACACTGCCCCGGCACCCACACCGCTGGCATCAGTCGCCAGCTGAAAACTCCTGGAGAAGTCTGGGGCCCTCAAAATCGGATGTGTACACAGCAGGTGCTTGACTAGGTCGAAAGCCCTCTGACACTCCGCAGCCCAACAGAACTTCACTGACTTCGACAGTAGATCAGTTAACGGTGCTAAGACAGTAGAGTATCCCCGGATGAAGCGCCTATAATAGCCTATCATACCTAGGAACCGCATGACCTGGCGCTTAGTGGTGGGCCTGGGAAACATATTGATAGCCTGTATCTTGCTCAGGGGGGGGCACACCCGGCCTAACCCGACCACAAAGCCAAGATACTGCACAGTAGCCTTTACAAACTCGCACTTCCTCAGGTTCACCACCAGCCCAGCATCGTGCAACTTCCCAAACAGGGTCTCTAAGTGCCTTAGGTGATTTTCAAAATCGTCATCATACACTATCACGTCATCAAGGTAGACCGTGCAGTTAGGGATTTCGTCACAAATATCGTTCATCAGGTTCTGAAACGTGGCAGGGGCGTTCTTAAGCCCATAAGGCATTACGTTACATTGGTAAGTCTTGCCATCTACCACAAAACCACAAACTTGCTTAGCTCGGTCCGACAGGGGTACTTGCCAGTAGCCTTTTACAAGATCAATTTTAGTAAGGTACTTTGCATTCCCTATCTTGTCCACGCTGTCGTCAACTCGAGGCAAAGGGTAAGGGTTGGTAGTGGTCAAGCCATTTAGCCTACGAAAATCTATGCAGAACCGCACCTTGCCGTCAGGTTTTGGCTGCAACGTGACGGGTGATGTCCACTTCACATAACCTTCAGTGATCATCCCTCTTTCAACCATGTACTTTAACTCCTCCCGTAAAGCTGGCAACTTTACCGGGGGCACACGGTAGGGCACTGACTTGAAGGGCACATTATCACCAACGTCCACGTCGTGCGTTACCTGAGTAGTGAGACCTGGGTGTTCGGCGAAAACAGAGGGGTATGACCTGAACAGGCCTAGGACAGCAGCACCCTGGTGCTCAGGCAGGTGACTTACAGCTTGCCTAGCCTCTTGTTCAGTATTCCCCGCCCACTGTTCCGCGGAAATGACACAGTCCCAGCTATCCTCCTCAGCAGCATGACTGTCCCCACCTCCTTCTCCACCCTGGCCGCTGCAGGCCAGCACAGGGATAGTGAGAGGCTCTGAGGGGTGTCTCACATACTCTTTCATGAGGTTAACATGACATAACTGATGTTTTTTTCTACGGTCAGGTGTTGCAACGAGATAATCAAGGTCGGACAGTTTCTTAGCCACCACATACGGCCCAATGAACTTGGCAGAAAGGGGGTGTCCAGGCAAAGGTAAAAGCAACATTACCTCCTGACCCACCGAAAACTCCCGAAGGTTCACCTTGGCGTCATACTGGTGCTTCATGACCGCCTGTGCATTAACCAAGTTATTACCTGCCGCTGCCATGCAACCTATAAGTCTCTCCCGGCTCTCAAGGACATATTTAAGTACAGACCCCGGCTTCTCTTCGCCCTCCCAGATCTCTTTCACCATACTTAAAGGTCCTCTCACATTATGGCCAAAGACTAGTTGATTTGGACTGAACCCCAGGCTCTCTCTTGGGACTTCACGTGCAGCGAACAGAACATACGGCAGACCCAAATCCCAATCAGTGTCATGTTCTGCACAGTAACAGCGTAGCATACTCTTCAGGGTCGAGTGCCACCGCTCCAAGACTCCCTGACTCTCGGGATGGTAGGCTGACGACACTACAGAACATATACCGTGCAACTGAAGGGTTTGCTTGAACAATTTGGATGTAAAATTGCTCCCCTGGTCTGACTGCACCTCACGTGGAAATCCATAACGGGAACAGAACAATAATAAGTTTCTAACAACTGCCTTTGCCGAGCCGTTTCTCATGGGGTATGCGTCCGGGTATCTCGTAGCCACATCCATGATTGTCAACAGGAATTTATTGCCACTACTAGTAGGCGGGAAAGGGCCAACCAAATCTACTACAACTATGCTGAACGGAGGCCCGGTGACAGGTATGGGAAACAAAGGTGCCTTCGGGATTGTCTGGTTAGGCTTCCCCGTTGTCTGGCAGGTCGCACACCCAGCCACCCATGCACAGACATCAGCCTTGACCCCAGGCCACCAGAAACACCTGCCCAATGCCGCCAATGTTTTTGTTACCCCCAAATGACCCGCCACCGGCACATCATGCGCCAGACACAATAAGGACTCTCTATACTTATTTGGAACAACCACCTGGTCTACTACCCTCGCACCGCCCTCCCACTTCGATTTGGGGTCAAGAAATCTGCGGTACAATATCCTGTTGAGCCTAAAGAAATCTCCCGGCTTCGCATCCCCATCTTCCTCCAACTCTATGGCACCATTGCTATAACGAGCTAGGCTAGCGTCTTGCAGCTGCTGCTCACTAATGTCCCCGGGCATCAATGCATCAAGATGGTTTTGTAATAAGACATTACCCCGGCTAGTAGGCTCTACTGCCTTAGTGGCTCTCGCTACAGCTCTTGCCTCACGCGAAGTCTTACCCAACTCTGCCTTGTTACACACCATATCTGGGCCAGAGTCAACTCCCGTGTTTATTATAGGTCCAAGTACCGAATCACCGAGAAGTGCAGCAGAATCAATGTCCCTTCTGTTGCCCTTAGCAACCTTCTCCTGATCCTTCCTCCACTGTCCCCGAGGTTGAGTGCTAGGCTGTGCAGGAGCCGCAGAGCGAGATCGGGTTACCACACAGGCCATCTCATCCTGTTGGCACCTCCCAACCCATTCCCGATTCTCACCATCCACGTCGGCTGCCCTCTCGGCAACGACTAAGGGTGGAGTCCCGGAAGTGGGCACCGCAAAGTCGTTGCCGAGAAGAAGGTCGACGCCCTCAACTGGCAAACACTCAACGATCCCTACATCCAGCTCCCTGCACACCTCTCCCACTCTCAACTCCAACCTCACAAGTGGGTATGACCTCGTAGCATTTATACCCTGCACCACAACAACTCTGGCCGCATTTATCGGTTTCCCTGTGAAGTTCCTCAACAAAGTTTGCGAAGCCCCCGTATCCCTCAGCAAGTCAACCCTCCGTAGTTCACTCCCCCAGCTCACAAACCCGTGTCCCCGATGGCTACAGAAAGTGTCCCGGACAGGTGTCAAGCCTTCCGTACGCTTCTTTACCGCATGTGCCTCAGCTGCTGACAACCTACCCCGGGCAGTTGCTGCAGCCTTCAGAGACACACCGATACTGTGAACCAATGACACCGGCTTAGCGGGAGTGTTACTAGGGCACTCACGTGAATAATGGCCTAGCTTCTGACATTTGTAACATTTCACATCCCCAATGGGCTTCTTCCCTTGTGCGGGCGAAGAAGGGGCCTGACCTTTAGTAAACGGGAGAGGCTTGTGTTTGTAGGTGTTATTAGGTGCAATGCTTTTAGTGTGGTTATGTGTGTCATAGGATTTGTTATTATCGAAAACTCTGGTGGGTGGGATATAGCGCCCCTTTTGCCCTGACTCAGCCCTCTGAGCGGCACCGCAACCACGAATCAATGATAATCTGAGGTCTGCCATCTTGGCAGCCTCCTCTACTGTCTTGGGACATTTTTCCTTAATGTTCAGCGTTAGATCGGTTCCAGTACATTTGTAAAACTGTTCCAGATAGAAAAGTTGCTTAATTTCCTCAGCCGACTCTGCGTGCTCGGACCGAAACCAGTTATTACATGCATCTGTTAAGTCCTGTGCATGCTCCATAAAACTGACGTCGCTCTTCTTATTCACGCCACGGAACTTCAATCTATAAGTTTCGGGTTGCAGTTCGTAGGCCCGGAGCACAGCCTCCTTCACCAGTCCATACACGACACTCTCGTCCAGTGACAGTGCATCGTAGGCTTTCAACCCCTTACCCACTAGACGTGATGAAACTAATGCTGCCCATTTAACCTCTGGCCAGTCATACTCACGACACTTCTTTTCGAAACGAGCAAAAAACTCAGTCACTGCTGTCTCATCAAATGCGGGTACTAACTTAATTAAATGCGAAAGTGAGTCTGTAACCCGGTGCCCACCACCGAGATGACGCCCCGTGGTCTCTACTCTAGACTTCTCGACATCCATTTCAGCCTGGTACCTGGTTGTATCCTGATTGGCTTGGATTCTAGCAACCTCTATGTGTTCTATACTAGCCTGTTGTATCTGAGTCTCCTGCAGCTTAATCCGTTCTATACTAGCCTGTTGTATCTGAGTCTCCTGCAGCTTAATCCGTTCTATACTAGCCTGTTGTATCTGAGTCTCCTGCAGCTTAATCCGTTCTATACTAGCCTGTTGACTCTCTTGCAACTTAAGCTTAGCTAGTTCTAGCTGAAATAACATCTCAGGAGACAGGCCTGGGGGGGGGGGGGGGGGGAGCACAAAATGGGGGATCCACACCGAAACGTGTTTACGGGTAAACCAGCTTGCCATTGAGAACCCTCCTGCTGCATCGTGCTAATACTCGCTGGCTGAGGGCCCAGCTCATGGGTAGAGTGGAATGGAGGCTTGGAGGGAACCCCCCAACAGCCCACTCCACCCACCGCCCCATCGCCATCACCCAACAAACATGCCACCAAATTCTTCTTGGGCCAACTGTCAGGACAGTCTCGCCCCAAAACCGTGGCTAAACAGCGAAGACCGTAACAATCAATAGCCTGCAGGCGCTGTTCGGTCAAAGGTGTCTGCAAAAATGCCCGGGCATCCCTCTCTCCACTTATAACACTCCCCTCCCTAAATATCTGCTGTACCTGCTGGTCACTAGGCTGTACCGTGTTATCCTCCCCCGTAAATGATGAGTCATTAGACATAGTGCTGGTTATACAATTGCTGTTCATAAAAAAAAAAAGTGCTTATTACTAATTGCAGTCTCGACTCACAAAATGTTAAAGATGCTTGAATGACTCTACTCTAGACACCTAACGAAACAATCTGCAAGTCCACCAATACAATAATGACACAATAAAAATTCCTCCAATATGCAAGAAAATTCTAGCCAGCTCTACTAGGTAGCATAGAATAGTTCTCCAAAAAACATGTGATAGGATACTACTGAATCTTGTGCAAGGTCGCCATATTGTTACGGCTGGATCGGCAATACATATTCGGGATTCTTGATCGTAGGACAGAAATGGCTTAAGTGACAACGACACGCTCGATGCCAGTCCCAAATACTATATGCTCCAGACAACAAAAGCACCAACGCCCTACAGAGTTATCGTCTACGGTAACGAGGTACCTTTACTCGGCGAAAGTGTACAACAGGGGTAGGCTATGAGGCTAAACTCCCTCAGACATTTATAGGTTACGTTATTACTAAAGAAATGCAATACTCAAGAAACTACGTTAATATTGAGCCTCTAATAATGTAGAATAGAAGCAGGCTAAAGGTATGACAGTGAAATGCTAAATGAAAAATGTACACGCCTACTTGAAAGCGCGTGCACTACACTAACTGTCCCCTACTAACATGCACTAGCATGTAGCATACAAGATGTTCATGATCCAGTAGATACCTAATAATACACATGGGAGGAACATAAATAGTAGTCACTTATTATAATAATGAATCTATACTTGGAATAACTAAAAGGTTGCAGGCAACAGTACTGCGCCGGTAGCCTACTACCGCATAGGCTACTTCGCTTCTCTCACTCTGTCTCCCCTCCGAGTCCGTATGCGCCCTATGCAACAGAACTCCGGACACAGCAGCAAAACGACAGTGCAGTTAATTGATACATGAAAGTATTAATAGTGTTGTCTTGTGCGTGAGTAATGTGTATTGTAAAGTGTTACATACATATACTTAAAGAGAGCTGCAATGCATAGTAAAATAAAGATATATCCCACTCATCATCCCCATGTGTTCTAGCTAGCAGGCCAAGTCACAGGAACAACGAGTCCCAGCACCGAAAGCGAGAACCCAGGAAAATACTGTAGAGAACACAAGGACAGATAAATTACGTTACTCTACTATACAGGCACTACGAGCGAGCTGTAGTCTCGGGGGCTACACTCGCCCCTGGCTCGGTATGCAAATCAAGGCTAAGTCCTCGTTCCTCTACAGACAACTCCTGGGCATGGTTGGGCTCTTACACATGGCACCAGTCTAGTCACAAATGGGATGATGAGCGGGGCATATAACTCGTGAACATGTAGAACGTTCACCAATTATCCTCATCAAGAAGATCGCTGTTCACATTAACCCCTTAAATCTAATACATGTAAATATATGCTTGTCCTAAGAGTAATACGAGAGGTGAGTGCTGAAACTCCTTTAGGACCTCAAGGGAAGGTTATGCATTTAAATAGAGAGAAGAATGAAATGAGAGTAATGTCGTCAGAGAGAAAGAGTGCAACCGTGAGAAGTTGGGAGAGAGGGCAAGGGATGTTAGAATCTCAAAGGTTCTAGGCAACCTGATCATGGAACACGCAGCGAGCCTCCAGGCAATGTGCTGTACGACAATATGGGCAGCCCAGGCAGCGTAGGCAGGCAGCAATGGACTACCAACCCTATCGCGCCTAGCTATAAGCGCAAGGCTGCCAACCAGTCCATACGTCTGGCAACCCCCCCGGCCATGCTACCCTCCTGCTCTGAAGCCCAACTCACTCTCTCTCTCTGAACTCCCATTGTCTTATCTATCAACTTCTCTATTGATACTACATATTAAATGGAAGGTCTCGACATGGCTTAAAACAAAACCCACCACTGGTTAGCACATGACGAGACCTTTGCAGAGATACAAAGAACATAGTTATAAGTTGTCACACTCAATATACATAGCTGCTGACGGTAGCCAGATCACGGGCGGTACAGTGGAGTACCAAGGAGTACAATCAGGTTGCGTTGCCACGCACTGGGTGCGTCACAATATATATATATATATTTATACCGTATATTGATATCAATCATTTGATAGGCGTATATATCACGGTATACGGTACATTTCTCTCCTTACGAAAGGAGAGAGAAGAGTCATAGCAATTTTAAGGTCACCTTCGTAAGGAAACAAATATACCGTACATGGTGATATATATACGCTTATCAAATGATTGATATCAATATTCACCAATATACAGTATATATATATATATATATATATATATATATATATATATATATATATATATATATATACCGTATATTGATATCAATCATTTGATAGGCATACATATCACCATGTACGGTACATTGTAGGGACAGAAATCTACCGTATACCGTGATATATACGCCTATCAAATGATTGATATCAATATACACCAATATACAGTATATATATATATATATATATATATATATATATATATATATATATATATATATATATATACCGTATTTGTACGGTAGCTTGTAAGGAATGAAATTTATTAGTGATAAATGAAAGAGAATACAGAAACCGAACTGAAAATAGAGTGAAAAAGATATAATAATACAGAAATATTACAAGCAAATAAAGAAAGAGGGATTAGAGAAAAGAATAATGAGAATTACATATACGAAAGGGAGAAATATAGAGAAGAGAGAAAGGGAGGAAGGGAGACAGCGCGTACGAAGGAGAAGGGAGGAGAGAGAGAGAAAGCGAGCTAGCCAGAGAGAGAGTCAGACAGACAGACAAGAGGAGTGAGAGAGACAGAAAGAGAGAGAGAGAGCGAGAATACAGAGAATACAGAAATAAGGAGAAACAAGAGAAAATAAGACGGCTTACCGAAGGAATAATAGACGCGCGTGAGGCCGAAGTCAGGACAAAGCGAACGCATCCGAACGCGCCTGGGAAATAGACCAAAAAGTAGCCTCTCTTCCTCATCTCCTCCCACCCTCCACACTCGCTCACTTCATTCAGAATAGACTTCTATAAGACGGAGAGTGGCTCGTTCCAAAAATGATCGTTTCGTTCCGATTGGAGCCATAGTTACGGCGCTAGGGCGAGTGAAAGTGAGCGAATATTTCGGGATTGTGCCCGCTGGGCGGCTCGGTGTAAAATACCGCCTAGCCCGCCAATAAGGTGTTAAGCCAACACAAATAACGTAAATCCTAAGTGTTATTGTTACACTTAATATTCAGTATATATAAACAAATATAGACGTGTTTTTCGGGAATCGTAGCTTAATTAGGAATAGGATATCTAGCGAGGCAGCGAGTAACAGGTGTTGTTCGCTGCCTCGCTAGTTATCCTATTCCTAATCAATATATAATTATGTGTTACTTTTGTCATCCCTAACAATTATTATTTATTTCATAAGTCGTAGGCGTGTGCATAAACCTTTAACCGTCTTGGTGGTGTAATGGTTAAGGTGTCTAAAAATCTGTGTGTGATAACCCAGGTTCGAATCCCGGTGGATCACATACATGCTTTCATTAATTTCATTGGAGGCGTTTGTTGGTGTGGTGAAATTAATACAAAATAGATTATGTATATGTAAATTCAAAACAATCGCATAGTATTATTCTGCGTATTTTAGAAGGTATCTTTTATGTCCTTGAGAGAGAGAGAGAGAGAGAGAGAGAGAGAGAGAGAGAGAGAGAGAGAGAGAGAATGAGAGAGAGAGAGAGAGAGAGAGGTGGGAGGGAAGGAGGGGAGAGGAAGAGGGTGAAGAAGGAGAATTGGGGTGAAAGGGAGAGGGGGAGGAGGGGGGAATGGAAAGTGCGAAGGATAGAAACTTGATTGTCTGTGTATTAAATTCCATAAATAACGCAACACCTAATGTGTGTTACTTTTTTGAGATCCAGCATGGGCTAATTTTATAATATAGCCTGTGTGTTATGTTAAAATAAACTTATTCTGCGTGCCGTTCTCGAACACACACACACACACACACACGTTTGACTCCTCCTCCTTCGAACCTCTATATTAACCCCGCCCCGTTTTATTAGAAGCGATTAAAGTGCCATCTATTAAAAGGTGAGTGAACTAACACATTGCCTCAGGCCAAGACAGCAGTTCTGTCGTAGACTGTACAATCTCAGAAAATATTTTTTGAGAAAATATTATTTTGGTCAAGTCAATCTTAGCTAGCCTAGTTTTTAGGGGGATTTGAGCCCTGTTGTGTCTACAGTGTGCCTCACTATACTGCCTTAGTTAGTGGTGTGTCTCCTTTGCATCTAGTAACGCGCCACCGCCGCCGCCACCCCACAACCTCAATACCCTCTCTCTCAGATTTGTATGTTGTAACTCAGGTTCGAATCCGGGAAGATCGATCACCCACTTTCATTCATTTCATTGGGAGGTGTTTGATTAAATAAATATATTAGATTATTATATCTTTAACTAGTGCTCCTCCTCATATGGTGTCTATATTAATTCTATAATTACGCAGGAAACATCATGATGACCGGCAGAGACCACCTGTGTTTGTGTCCTGGAGGTGGGATTCCTAAGCAGGCCTTGATCCTGCTGGTTCTGGTGGTTACTACCCCCGACAGTGTCACCATCCAGGAGGAGGAGGTCGATTGACAACCCTTTAGCGGGCACCGATCCTCCCCAGGGTTAATGGCCGCTTTGGGGTTATTATACATTATACGGCCCTTTTTTTTTATTTAGAGCCGTACTACTCACTCACACCTCCATCACATGTGTGCACTGTGGTGGTATTATTTTGTTTACAATAAACTATATTTAACCAGAAAATTTGTTTCATTTCCACCTTATGAACACAATCAGTGCGGTTCCAATAGAAATATTTATTGGAGGTTTAGTTGGTGGTGGAGGCTGGTCAATTTTTAACTCAAATGCAAGCTCTCTTTACGTAAACTCTCAGAAAATTATTTTTCGAGAATATATTATTTTGGTCAAGTCAATCTTACTTAGTTAGCTAGCCTAGTTTTTAGGGGCGATTTAAAAGCCCCGTTGTGTGGTGGTCTACATCTCATGTCTTGGCTAGCCTAGTTTTAGGGGCTTTAAATCTAATTGTATGTGTCTCTACTATATACAAGGCAAAGCCAGTCAGTTCCACTTTGTGTGAAATCTCAGAAAATTATTTTTTCCAGAAAATAATATTTTGGTCAAAAGTCAATCTTACTTAGTTAGCTAGCCTAGTTTTAAGGGGGGATTTAAAAGCCCCATTGTGTGGTGGTCTACATCTCATGTCTTGGCGGGCTTTAAATCCCATTTTATGTGTCTCTACTATATTCAAGGCAAGGCCAGTCAGTTCCACTTTGTGTGAAATCTCAGAAAATATATTGGGTTGCAGACACATTACAAAGAGGAAAAAGAAACGCGTTTTCTGGTTAAAAAAGTTTATTGTAAAAAAAATCATACCACACCGTGCACGTGACGGAGGTGTGAGTGAGTGAGTAGTATGGCTCTAAATTAAAAAAAAGGGTGGTCGTATCGGCCAAACAATACTTATTGATCCTTACTTACCACATTCGGATCCGCTAAAGGGTTAAACAAAAATAAAGAGACAAAAACCTTGCCTACTATCCCTATCTATCTATCTATCGTAGCGTTTATCTTGTTTGTCCGGAAGTGATGGCGGGTAAGCCACACACACACACACACACACACACACACACACACCCATCATTATATCTTGGTGTGCCTCACTATACTGCCTTAGTTAGTGGTGTGTCTCCTTCGCATCTAGTAACGCGCCGCTGCCGCCACAACCTCATTCATACCCTATGTGGTATAACTCAGGTTCTAATCCGGGGAAGATCACCCACTTTCATTAATTTCATTGAGAGGTGTTTGGTTAAATAAATATATTAGATCATTATATTTTTAACTATTTGCAGTATATGTGTAAAAACTTTGCATACTGTATAATATTCTATAATAACCAACTTGACGGAATTAATATAAACACCATGACAAGATTTTACAGATAGTGACCTGAAGAAGTTATCTGCGAAACGTTGTTAATATAGTGATGGTGTTTATATTCATTCTATAACCATGCAGGAAACATCATGATGACCGGCAGAGACCACCTGTGTTTGTGTTCTGGAGGTTGGATTCCTAAGCAGTCCTTGGTCCTGCTACTGACCCTGCTGGTTCTGGTGGTTCCGTGTGCTGGCCAGGCGTGTCCCGTCCTCTACCCAAGGGACAGTCTCGAAACCCCACTACCGCTGCCAATCACCGTGAGAGTTAGTGCCTCTGACATTTTACAAAAATTGGACGACCTATTGGGAGCTTTTGACGGCGGAGGGCGAGCCAGCTACCTGTTTGGTCATGGAGAATTCTGACACCAACAACCCCCTCCGTTCGGCTGCTGTCGGCTGTCTCAATGTCACCAGCTGGGAACACGCGCCTGTCCGGCCTCCATTTTTTGTCGGGGAGGAGTGGTACAATATCTTCACTTTCTTTTTGACAGCTTCTAACAACAGCTTCACTGTCCAGCTGAATCAAAAGGAGGCTGGCGAACTAACTCAAGAAACTAATTTTCGAGTAACTGTGGTAGACCGGGTGAACATGACCTATGGGGGACCAAAGATTAGATTCCCCAACTTTGAGGTCATGGATGATGGGTGCCTAGCTCTGACAGAGTATGGCAATGGGTGGAGCTACCTCAGCCTAGCGCCCTCTGCTGATCTCATCCGACTCTCCCCGGAAGCTGTTGAGAAAATTACAGTCGCAGTGACGCTCTCCGGAGAGACTGTTTCTCTTACTACTATTATGCCATATACAACACACATGGAGCCCGAGAGGCACATCACTTCAACGTAACTTACTCCCGAGGTTATCGCTACCACACTCACACGGCCGATCTTAACTCCAACACCATTCTCTCCGTCACGTGGGCACACCACGGACATGAGGACTGCTCTGGGTATTGGTACTTGTTGGGTGTCCATGGTGCGGGGGCCATTCCTAATTGAGTTTCTAGTAAAGGCAATTCGTTTTCCGCTATTCTTCTCTCATCCCCAATTAGCATACTAAGTTCAATAAATATTATTGTTATAACTAATGTTACCGTAAATTGGGGTAACTTCGGACATTTTTCGAGTTTTTTTAACAATTTCTCCTGAGTGAACACACATTATAGAGATTTAACTAGGTCAAGTGATGTATGGTGATAGTGCACGTAATCCTGGAAGCCTCCTAAAATTATCCCCCATAATAAGAGAGCTATCCTTATCCTAAATGATGTCCAAAGTATTCTTGAAAAGTGGAAAACTTCGGACATGTATGGATAACTTCGGACATACAGTGATTTCTTTTGGAAAATGATTGCCAAGAAATCTGGGATAACTCCGGACAACGGAGGAGAACTTCGGACGTACGTTCGTGGCCTTATTTCATTCATTTTTCGGCACCTACTATTTTATAGGAATATTTTATTATTGCTGCTTATTCCTGTCCGATGTTTTAGTGAAAAATGCACAGTCAATACTTTTAGGCCTGTAAAATCAGTATAGGAGGGGGTTATATACGATGTTTAACATATATTCTTTTTGGATCTGTTCTCGTTAGGCATTGAGCTTACTCTTAAAAAATATTGAGCAGGAAAAATAAACAATGATGTCAAATCGATAACTCGAAAATTAACTAGGTCTAGTGAAAATATATAGGAAATGTATACTATATTACAGCATATACACTTATGAATTTGAGCATTTTTATAGGTATAACGTATTTGTTGGTGTTTCTTTCGGCAGATAAACACATTTTTGTACAAGATATATGCCTCTCCTAATTTATATAATATATTTTTTTTGTTTTTCCTATATTCCAACTACTCCCTCTCGGGCATAGGCTGATAGCCTTTTACACTCTACCGCTGAACACTGTGAGGCCCGTGAGGTCTTGTTCTAGTCTAGGGAGTGAGACATGCGAAGCACCCATTCACGGCTCGAACCCAACTCCATCTCTGAAGCTGCTTCGCCCCTGCTCTTCACAGTCTCACTCCCCAGGCTCGGACCCTCACTCTCAGAACGCCACCTATTGAGCACGGTGAGGCCCGTGAGGTCTTGTTCCAGTCTAGGGAGTGAGACATGCGAAGTACCCATTCACGACTCGAACCCAACTCCATCTCTGAAGCTGCTTCCCCCCTGCGCTTTCACAGTCTCACTCCCCAGGCTCGGACCCTCACTCTCAGAATGCCACCTATTGAGCAATTAACTCACTAGGCATTGCCTGCCTGTAGCATATTTTGAAAATGGGAATATTCACACAGTGCTATTTAATCAGGGGACAATGAGGGTATTTTGCTTTGGCATTTCGGTGTGCTGTGGTAATGCACTGAAACTAGGTACAGCACAAATTCCATCCCAATAATATCTTCCCACTGACATATTGGGATTCGAACCAGGATCCATTGGATTACCTGTCCAGTGGCAAGACCACTCTGCCACACGTCCCCTACAATTATCCGAAATACATAAATCGGTTAGTATATTATCATATTGTTATGGGTTTTTGGACTCAGAGAATGATTATTTTTTTTTTTTTTTTTTTTTTTAAGAGACAATGAACGGAGGAAGGAAAAACACAGATAAAACAAAAAGGTCCATGTGCCTAAAGGCATCCTCCATTCATAAAATGTTTGTAACAACTGGATTTAAACATTTGTAGATTGTAAGTTTGTGGAAAGCAATTCGAGGGAAGTGAATTCCAAAGAGTAGTAGCTCTGGGGATAAATGAATTCTGATAAGCAGAAGTCCTGCATTGTGGAGGAGAAAGTGTAAATTCATGGGCGCTCTCAGCTGCCCTAGTTCTACGGGGAAAGATGTGGAGAGGCGGCACAATTGAAGCAAGTTCCTCGGAACAATTGCTGTGAAAATATCTGTAGAATAATGCAAGGGATGCAACGTTTCTTCGTATGGATAATGTAGGAAGGTCCTGTGTGATTGCAGGGTTATTGATTAATCTAATAGCTTTATTTTGAATTTTGTCCAACTGCCTCAATGCAACCACTCCACTTCCACCCCACAGAGGTGAACAGTAATCCATCTGAGAACGCACATGACTTTTATATATCACGGCCAACTGCTCGTCAGTGAAGAATTCTCGAACTCTGTACAGGAGTCCCAGTTTTTTAGAGGCATTCTTAGCAATGCTTCTAACATAATGTGTCCAGCTCAAGTTAGTAGTTAATGTTACACCGAGAATGTCAATACTAGGGGAAGTGGGAATATTTACATCATTACAAAATATATGGGGGTCAGTGAGATTCTGTCGGTTAGAAAATTGAATGTACTTGGTTTTCTGTGCATTAAAGGAAACTAGATTCTTTTGTCCCCATCCATTAATTCTAGAAAGGTCCTGGTTCAGAGAAATTGCAGTGTTTATTTTTGAATTTATAAGATCGGGTTGGGTGAAAGAATTGGTAAATGTGAAGGAACTGTGGAGTGTTGAGTCATCTGCGTAGGAATGTATTGGATTATGAGTGGTAGATATGAGATCATTGATATGAATGAGAAACAGAATTGGGGCCAAAACTGATCCCTGGGGAACACCAGCATTTATTGAGTGAAATTGAGAATAAAGGCCATCTACCATTACACATATTTTTCTGTTATGAAGATAAGAAGAAATTAGTGGAACTAATGATGCAAGGCCGTAGTGTGACATCTTCGACAATAAGGATTGATGCCAGACTCTATCAAATGCCTTTGATATATCCAGTGCTATTGTATGTGTTTCACCATGTTGGTCTGTAGCTTGGTTGATTTGATGCGTAAAAAGGCAAAGCATGTCTGCAGTTGATCGACATCGTCTAAAACCATATTGCCTATCACTGATTAATTTATTATTCTCAAGATGCTTAATTATGTGATTATTTAATATAATTTCAAAGACTTTACCAAGAGTGGAAGTTATAGCTATTGGTCTGTAGTTTGATGGATCTGAAGAAGCACCTTTTTTAGGAACTGGATGGATGTTTGCTTCTTTCCAGGGTACTGGGAAGCATGAGGTATGAGTACACTGACGGAAATGTTTTGCCAATACATGAGCGAGCACCAAGGAGCAATTCTTAAGTACTATTGGAGGAATTTCATCTGGACCAGGAGCCTTATCTACCGAGAGATTCTGCAAAATAGTTTTGACATGTCTGGTGTGGATCTTAAGTGAGGGAATTTCAGGCGAATTAAAATTAAGTACAGGGACATCTTGATTTATTTCATCTAAGGTTGAGTTGGTGGAGAAAATATCCGCAAGAAGGTTAGCTTTACCTCGTGGGTCACTTACAAGATTGCCAGTCGGAGATTTTAATGGTGGAATGGATGAAGCAGTAGTGAAGTTGGATTTAAATGAGTTAAGAGTAGACCAAAATATTTTGTTATCATTTGGATTATTTAGAAGTTTATTTGCCTGCTTGTGGAGAAAGTTTGATTTAGTTAGGTTTAATACAGTTTTGGCATGATTTCTGATATTTCTAAAGTAATTAAAGGCTTCATGTGTTTTTGATCTTGTGTATGCATTGTAGGCTATTGCTTTTTGTTCAGTTACTCTAGCACAATTATGGTCAAACCATTTAGGTGAATTAGATCTTTTACTGTACTTTTGATGAGGAATAAAAGTTTCCATTCCAATTTTTACAAAATCTTGTATGTGGCTCAAGGTGGAGTGTGCATCATTAGCCTAACAAGTGCGCATGGGGGTAATTGAAAACGTCCCCCTGTGCTGACGTATTTGAGGTGTTTCCGTCACTAAAATATTCATTGTACCATTAATAGCATTAATAATTATCCATATGCGCCTATTATGGGTTGATTATAAAGGTATTAACCTGAAACAACAATAAAACGAGTGAAAACAGCGTTTGGATGGTCAAAATCGGAGATATAGCCCGCGAGTTGTATAATGTATGGGTGAGGCAATCTGCTTTCCCGCCAATTTCCCCCAAGGCCACTGAGACACAGTCGATCGATACTCTCTCTCTCTCTCTTTTTTTTTTTTTTTTTTTTTTCTATATTCCAACTACTCCCTCTCGGGCATAGGCTGAGAGCCTGTACATTCCACCGCCCAACACGGTGAAGCCCGTGAGGTCTTGTTCCAGTCTGGGGAGTGAGACATGCGAAGCATCCATCATGGCTCGAAGCAGCTCCATCTCTGAAGCGGCCGGTTGCTTCGCCCAAGCGCTTCACCGTCCCACCCTCCAGACTCAGACCCTCACTCTCAGAACGCCACCTATTGAGCAGTGAACTCACTAGGCATTGTCCCCCTGTAACATATTTTGAATATGGGAATATTCATACAGTGTTATTTAATCAGGGAACAACGAGGGTATTTTTTTGGCATTTCGGTGGGCTTTGTGGTAATGCACTGATACTAGGTACAGCACAAATTCAATCCCAATAATATCTTCCCATTGACATATCGGGATTTGAACCCGGGTCCATTGGATTACCAATCCAGTGGCATGACCACTCCACCACACCTCCCCTGCCATCAGCACTTGCACTCTTGCACTCGCTTGCCATCAGTGATGACAACACCCTGCTTGCAACTCGCTAATGTTAGCACGAAAATATACCTCAGAATAAGGGAATAATAGGGAAAATAGGTGATAACTGAAGGAGAGGAGGAAAGTGGGGAAGGAGGGGAGGTAGAGGACTGAGATTTTGCATGGCCCAGGGGCCAAACAAAAATTTTTTTTTTTTTTTTTTTTTTTTTTTTTTTTTTTTTTTTCGATGTCAAAAGTTGATTTTTTATTTTACTTACTCTCAAGAGTCTTCCCGCAGTCCGCCGGGGGAACTCTTAAGAGTCTCCCCGCAGCTCCCGGGTTAGAAAAGAAAGAGGTCCAGGGAATATCAATAAAGAAACCTTGAAGACCCTCCCAGTCTGCCCTATCGTAATGCCATTTAGTCACCAAAACAGGTTCAGAGTGGGAAGGTGTGGTAGGTGATAGACAGGTGGCCTGTATCAGACAGTGATCAGAAGATCCAAGCGGGGACCTCACTGTAACATCATAATTTTCTGAATTGGTTGTTAAAAATAAGTCCAGTAGGTGGGAATTATGATTAGGATTATCTGGTACACGGGTGGGTTGGTTGACTAGTTGAGTGAGATTAAATGAGTCTGCAAATAGCTCACATTCAAGACCAGCATCATCAGTCCTGGCTGAATGAGTCCTTGATCTTTTACCACCATTTTAATGATGGACAAGTATTATGAATTATTTTCATAGGGCAAATAATAACAAACGATTGTTTTGTTCCATGTCCGAAGTTAGCATGTTTTTTTTTGTGTTAAACACAATCGGTTTTTAAACACAATCGATAGTGTTGTAGCTAGAGCGTTATACAAGTGTAACAAATTTCCTTCGGTGGATGTTGTCTCTGGTAATGTTACTACAAAATTATATCAGTCACAACATCATTCATACAAACAAATTTCTTCAGGGTGATAGAAGTTTGGCAGGGTAGCGAAAAATGTAGGCTACATATTTTCGTCATATATATAATATGTTTTTAGTGTACATATACTTATGTCAGTTCCCTAGGATTTCTACATGCTCTTCCTTTGCCATTTATCTAAACGGACCCCACAAAAAAAATAAAAAATAAAATTTGTTTCCATTATATAATGACAATGTCTAATTACTATTATCGCCGATGTCCGAAGTTATCACCGCAGTCCGAAGTTACCCCAGTTTACGATATTCGATTATTGTAATTCCTGATTGTTTACATGTTCTAGAAAAATATCCATTTTAGCTCTGCAACAAATCTTTTAACCAACCCTTTAGCGGGCAAATGATCTTATGGGGATATTTGCGGTATGCCCGGTGAAACTATCCCCGACGGTGCTATACCATCCAGGAGGAGGAGGTCGATTGACAACCCTTTAGCGGGCGGGAACCTATCCTCCCCAGGGTTAATGGCCGCTTCGGGGTTATTATACAGTATACTGCCCTTTTTTGTTATTCAGAGCCGTACTACTCACTCACTCACACCTCCATCACATGTGCGCACTGTGGTGGTATAATTTTTTTTACAATAAACTGTATTTAACCAGAAAATTTGTTTCATTTCCCACCTTGACTCAAATGCAAGCTCTCTTTACGTAAACTCTCAGAAAATTATTTTTCGAGAAAATATTATTTTGGTCAAGTCAATCTTACTTAGCTATTACATCTTATGTCTTGGCTTGTGTAAAATCTCAGAAAATATAGGGTTGCAGACACATTACAAAGAGGAGTCAAGGTGGAAAAGAAACGCGTTTTCTGGTTTAAAAAGTTTATTGTAAAAAAAATCATACCACACCATGCACACACACACTTGACGGAGGTGTGAGTGAGTGAGTAGTACGGCTCTAAATAAAAAAAAAGGGTGGTCGTATCGGCTAAAAAAAACTTATTGATCCTTACTTACCACATTTGGATCCGCTAAAGGGTTAACAAAAAATAAAGAGACAAAAACCTTGCCTACTATCCCTATCTATCTATCGTAGCGTTTATCTTGTTTGTCCGGAAGTGATGGCGGGTAAGCCATGAGCCAGAGCCACACACACACACATCATCATCATCATCTGTGTGCCTCACTATACTGCCTTAGTTAGTGGTGTGTCTCCTTCGCATCTAGTAACGCGCCGCCACCGCCGCCGCCCCCACAACCTCATTCATACCCAACTCAGGTTCGAATCCGGGAAGATCACCCGCTTTCATTAATTTCATTGGGAGGTCCCGGATGAAAGAACATTGCCTTTGTTAGTTAAATAAATATATTAGATTATTATATCTTTAACTATTTGCAGGATATGTGTAAAAACTATGTATGCATACTGTATAATGATTACTCCCCTCATGTTCTATAATAACCAACCAGAATTGACAGAATTAATATAAACACTATATGAGGAGCACTTTATTGATAATATTTTACAGATAGTGACCTAAAGAAGTTATCTGCGAAACGTTGCCAATATAGTGCACCTCCTCAAATATGGTGTTTATATTCATTCTATTACCATGCAGGAAACATCATGATGACTGGCAGAGACTACCTGTGTTTGTGTTCTGGAGGTGGGATTCCTAAGCAGGCCTTGGTCCTGCAACTGACCCTGCTGGTTCTGGTGGTTCCGTGTGCTGGCCAGGCGTGTCCCATCCTCTTATATAGGGACAGTCTCGAAGCCCCACTACCGCTGCCAATCACTGTGCAGTTGATGCACACATCTAACCCAAATTGGACGACCTATTGGGAGCTGTTGACGGCGGAGGGCGAGCCAGCTGCCTGTTTGGTTATGGAGAATTCTGACACCAACAACACCATCCGTTCGGCTGGTGTCGGCTGTCTCAATGTCACCAGCTGGGAACACGTGGCTGTCCGGCCTCCATTTTTTGTCGGGGGGGGGGTACAATATCTTCACTTTCTTTTTGACAGCTGCTAACAACAGCTTCACTGTCCAGCTGAATCAAAAGGAGGCTGGCGAACTGACCCAAGAAACCAATTTTCGAGTAACTGTGGTAGACCGGGTGAACATGACCTATGGGGACCACAGATTAGGTTCCCCAACCTTGAGGTCATGGATGATGGGTGCCTAGCTCTGACAGAGTGTGACAATGGGTGGAGCTACCTCAGCCTGGCGCCCTCTGATCTCATCAGACTCTCCCCGGAAGCCGGAAGTGAGGAAATTACAGTCGCAGTGACGCTCTCCGACTGTTTCCCCTACGACTATTATGCCATATACAGCACACATGGAACCCGAGAGGTACTTCACCTAATCGTAACTTACTCCCGAGGTGATCGCTACCACACTCTCACGGCCGATCTTAACTCCACCACCATTCTCTCCATCACGAGGGCACACCACGAACGGGAGGACTGCTCCGGGTATTGGTACTTGTTGGGTGTCAAGGGTGCGAGGGTCATTCCTAATTATGTTTCTAGTAAAGCTGGTATTACGGGTAATTCGTTTTCCGCTATTCTGCTCTCATCCCCAATTAGCATACTAAGTTCTATTTTTATAACTAGTGTTATTCGATTATTGTAATTCTTGATTGTTTACATGTTCTAGAAAATTATCCATTTTAGCTCTGCAACAAATCTTTTAACCAACCCTTTAGCGGGCAAATGACGTTATGGGGATATTTGCAGTATGCCCGGTACCGGTGAAACTACCCCCGACGGTGCTATACCATCCAGGAGGAGGAGGCCGATTGACAACCCTTTACCAGGGCGGTCACCGATCTTCCCCAGGGTTAATGGCCGCTTCGGGGTTATTATACAGTATACGGCCCTTTTTTTTTATTTAGAGCCGTACTACTCACTCACACCTCCATCACATGTGTGCACTGTGTGGTATAATTTTGTTTACAATAAACTGTATTTAACCAGAAAATTCGTTTCATTTCCCAAAGGGCTTTAATTCCCATTTTGTGTGTCTCTACTATACAAGAAGACCAGTCAATTCCACTTTGTGTGAAATCTCGGAAAATTATTTTTCGAGAAAATATTATTTTGGTCAAGTCAATCTTACTTAGTTAGCTAGCCTAGTTTTTAGAAGTCAATCTTACTTAGTTAGCTAGCCTAGTTTTTAGGAGGGATTTAAAAGCCCCGTTGTTTGGTGGTCTACATCTCATCATGTCTTGGCTAGCCTAGTTTTTAGGGGTTTTAAATCCCGTTTTTTTGTATCTGTACTATACAAGAAGACCAGTCAGTTCCACTTTGTGTGTAATCTCAGAAAATATATAGGGTTGCAGACACATTACAAAGAGGAGTCAAGGTGGAAAAGAAACGCGTTTTCTGGTTAAAAAAGTTTATTGTAAAAAAAATCATACCACACCATGCACGTGACGGAGGTGTGAGTGAGTGAGTAGTACGGATCTAAATAAAAAAAAAGGTGGTCGAAGTGGCCAAACAATACTTATTGATCCATACTTACCACATTCGGATCCGTTAAAAGGTTAAACCAAAATAAAAGAGACAAAAACCTTGCCTACTATCCCTCTATCTATCTATCGTAGTAACGTTTATCTTGTTTGTCCAGAAGTGATGGCGGGTAAGCCATGAGCCATACACACATCATTATCAACATATCTTGGTGTGCCTCACTATATATACTGCCTTACTTAGTGGTGTGTCTCCTTCGCATCTAGTAACGCGCGGCGCCGCCACCGCCACAACCTCATTCATACCATATCTGGTATAACTCAGGTTCGAATTCGGGGAAGATCACCCACTTTCATTAATTTCATTGGGAGGTCACGGACGAAAGAACATTGCCTGTTTGGTTAAATAAATATATTAGATAATTATATCTTTAACTATTTTTTAGTCAATATAGTGCTCCTCCTCAAATATGGTGTTTATATTCATTCTATAACCATGCTGTAATTTACAGGAAACATCATGATGACCGGCAGAGACCACCTGTGTTTGTGTTCTGGAGGTGGGATTCCTAAGCAGTCCTTGGTCCTGCTACTGACCCTGCTGGTTCCGTATGCTGGCCAGGCGTGTCCCATCTTCTTATCAAGGGTCAGTCTCATAGCCCCATTTCCGCTACCAATCACTGTGCAGTTGATACCTCTGAGATATAACCCAAGGTGGACGGCCTATTTGGAGCTGTTGACGGCGGTGGGTGAGCCAGCTGCCTGTTTGGTCATGGATAATTCTGTCATCAACAACACCATCCATTCAGCTGGTGTCAGATGTCTCAATGTCACCAGCTGGGAACACGCGGCTGTCTGGCCTCCATTTGTACGAGAGAAGTGGTACAATTTCTTCACTTTCTTTCTGGCCGCTTCTAGCAACAGCTTCACTGTCCAGCTGAATCAAATGGAGGCTGGTGAACTAACCCAAGAAACCATTTCGCGAGTAACTGTGGTAAACCCGGTGAACATCACCTCTGGGGAACCAAAGATTAGCTTCCCCAACCTTGAGGTTGATGATGGGTGCCTAGCTCTGACAGAGTGTGACAGTGGGTGGAGCCACCTCAGCCTGGCGCCCTCTGATCTCATCCGACTCTCCCCGGAAGTCGTTGAGGAAATTGTAGTCACAGTGACGCTCTCCACCTGTTTCCCCAACCATAATTATGACATATACAGAACGCATGGAACCCGAGAGGAACTTCACTTCAACGTTACTTACTCCCGAGGTGATCGCTACCACACTCTCACGGCCGATCTTAACTCCAACACCATTCTCTCCATCACGAGGGTACACCGCGGAAAGGACTGCTCTGGGGATTGGTACTTGTTGGGTGTCAAGGGTGCGAGGGTCATTCCTAATTGTGTTTCTAGTAAAGCTGGTATTACGGGTAATTCGCTTTCCGCTATTCTGCTCTCATCCCCAATTAGCATACTAAGTTCAATTTTTATAACTAGTGTTATTCCATTATTGTAATTCCTGATTGTTTACATGTTCTAGCTAGAAAATTATCTATTTTAGCTCTGCAACAAATCTTTGAATACAAAAAAAAAACTTTTCGGGAATCAAAATGATCCTCCCCAGGGTTAGTGGCCGCTTCGGGGTTATTATACAGTATACGGCCCCTTTTTTTTTTATTTAGAGCCGTACTACTCACTCACACCTCCATCACATGTGTGCACTGTGTGGTATGATTTTGTTTACAATAAACTTATTTAACCAGAAAATTTGTTTAATTTCCCACCTTGAAGCTCTCTTTACGTAAACTCTCAGATTTTTTTTTTTTGGGGGGGGGGTGATTTAAAAGCCCCTTTGTGTGGTGGTCTACATCTTATGTCTTGACTAGCCTAGTTTTAGGGGTTCTAAATCCCGTTTTATGTGTCTACCATACAAGGCCAGTTCACTACTTAAGTGTACAATCTCAGAAAATTATTTTTCGAGAAAATATTATTTTTGGTCATGTCAATCTTAGGTAGCCTAGTTTTTAGGGGGGATTTAAAAGCCCTGTTGTGTGGTGGTGGCCTACATCGTATGTCTTGGCTAGCCTAGTTTTTAGGGGCTCTAAATCTCGTTTTATGTGTCTACCATACAAGGCCAGTTCACTACTTTAGTGTACAATCTCAAAAAATTATTTTTTGAGAAAATATTATTTTTGGTCAAGTCAATCTTAGGTAGCCTAGTTTTTAGGGGGGAATTGAAAGCCCCGTTGTGTGGTGGTGGTCTACATCTTATGTCTTGGCTAGCCTAGTTTTTAGGGGCTCTAAATCCCGTTCTATGTGCCTACCATACAAGGCCAGTTAATTACTTTAGTGCACAATCTCAGAAAATTATTTTTCGAGAAAATATTATTTTTGGTCAAGTCAATCTTAGGTAGCCTAGTTTTTAGGGGGGGATTTAAAAGCCCCGATGTGTGGTGGTCTACATCTTATGTCTTGGCTAGCCTAGTTTTTAGGGGCTCTAAATCCCGTTCTATGTGTCTACCATACAGGGCCAGTTCACTACTTTAATGTAAAATCTCAGAAAATTATTGTTTACCCTTTAGCGGGCAAACAACTCACGAATGTGGTAAAGGTCAGTATTGTTTGGCAGCTTCGGGGTTATATACGACCCTTTTTTATTTAGAGCCGTACTACTCACACCTCCGTCACGTGTGTGCGCACGGTGTAATAAATATAATATGAGGAGCACTTTATTGACAATATTTTGACCCGAAGAAGTTATCTGCGAAACGTTGTCAATAAAGTGCTCCTCCTTATATAGTGTTTATATTCACTCTATAACCATACAGGAAACATCATGATGACCGGCAGAGACCACCTGTGTTTGTGTTCTGGAGGTGGGATTCCTAAGCAGGCCTTGGTCCTGCTACTGCTGACCCTGCTGGTTCCGTGTGCTGGCCAGACGTGTCCCACCCTCTTCTCAAGGGACAGTCTCGAAACCTCACTACCGCTGCCAATCACCGTGCAGTTGGAGCTGAGTAATTACCCAAAGTGGACGACCTATTGGGAGCTATTGACAGCGGAGCGCGAGCCAGCTGCCTGTTTGGTCATGGAGGCATCTGACACCAACAAGACCACCACCATCCGTTCAGCTGGTGGCGGCTGTCTCAATGTCACCAGCTGGGAACACGCGGCTATCTGGCCGCCATTTGTCCGAGGGGGAGAGAAGTGGTACAATCTCTTCACTTTTTTTCTGACAGCTTCTAACAACAGCTTCACTGCCCAGCTGAATCAAATGGAGTCTGGCGAACTGACCCAAGAAACCATTTTGCGAGTAACTGTGGTAGACCGGGTGAACACGACCTCTGGGGGACCAAAGATTAGGTTCCCCATCCTTGAGGTCATGGATGATGGGTGCCTAGCTCTGACAGAGTGTGACAATGGGTGGAGCTACCTCAGCCTGGCGCCCTCTGATCTCATCCGACTCTCCCCAGAAACCGTTGAGGAAATTGTAATCAAAGTGGCGCTCTCCACCCGTTTCCCCAAATACAATATAGCCTTGTACAGCACGCGTGGAACCCGAGAGGCACTTCACTTCAAACTTAACTTACTCCCGAGGTGATCGCTACCACACTCTCATGGCCGATCTTAACTCCAACACCATTCTCTCCGTCATGAGGGAACACCGCGGACAGGAGGACTGCTCTGGGGATTGGTGCTTGTTGGGTGTCAATGGTGCGAAGGTCATTCCTAATTGTGTTTCTAGTAAAGCTGCTATTACGGGTAATTCGTTTTCCGTTATTCTGCTCTCATCCCCAATTAGCATACTAAGTTCAATTGTTATATCTAGTACAATTATTATAACTAGTGTTATTTATTTTTTGTAATTCCTGATTGTTTACATGTTCTAGAAAATTATCTATTTTAGCTCTGCAAATCCCTTTAGCGGGGGCAAATGACCTTATGGGGATATTTGCGGTATGCCCGGTGCCGGTGAAACTACCCTGTAGCGGGCACCGATCCTCCCCATGGTTAATATTGTTTGGCCGCTTCGGGGTTATTATACAGTATACGGCCCTTTTTTTTTATTTAGAGCCGTACTACTCACTCACACCTCCAATCACACATGTGTGCACTGTGTGGTATAATGTTTTTACAATAAACTGTATTTAACCAGAAAATTTGTTTCATTTCCACCTCAAGCTCTCAGAAAAATATTTTTGGAGAAACCAGGCTATACCGCTTTATATCTTTGTGTGAAATCTCAGAAAATATTTTTCGTTAAAATATTATTTCGGTCGAGTCAATCTTCTTAAGCTCGGTTCACACATACCCGTCCTGAGCTCCCGTCCTTCCCCGACCACCAAAAACTGTTGGACGGCATCAAACGGATGACCTTGTGTCCCGAGTGGGCCCGAGTGGCCACGTGTGGCCCTGATGCCCGACCTCAACACGTCACCGCCCCGGAAGACGGCGCATGCATGGCTAGCAACCGAGGACCACCAGCGATAAGGACCGAAGACAGCGAGGACCGAGGACAGCCATGAACATAAATGTAGATCCGACAAGAACCAAAAATATTATTAAAGAGTTCTAAAGAGTTCTAAAATAACAAATTTAAAGGTGTTTTATGCAAACGCTCGTAGCATACGCAATAAATTTTCAGATTTAGAGGAGCTAGTGTTTACAGAAAATTACGATGTGATTGGCATAACAGAATCTTGGCTCAATACAGAAGATAGAGACTTTTTAGCAGAGTATTAACTTCCAAGTTGTGTAATGTTTGAGAAAAGCCGAATAAATCGAAAAGGAGGTGGCGTTTTACTTTATATCAAAGAAAGTCTTAACACTACCCTCTTGTCAAAATCTCAAATTGTGAACGTCGACACATCTTTTGTGCTAATAAAGAATAATAAAGGTACAAAAATAATACTTGCGTTAATATACAGACCTCCAGCTCAATCAGTGCAAACTGACCGAGAAATTTATGAACAAATTGCAGATGTAAGTAACTCACAAGATACCGTAATTTTTGGCGACTTTAATTTACCTGTGACCAAGTGGGGCGATACTCTTACTTCACACTCCGGACATGACTTGTATACGAACTTGCAAGAGAGTTCGCTTTATCAATTTGTTCGAACGCCGACCTGTGGTAAAAACGTTCTTGACATTGTACTTGCAACAAAAAAAGAATTAATAGAGAATTTGAATGTTGGTGATGAATTCAGTAACAGCGACCATCGTACGATAACTTTCACTTTAAAGTTTACTAGTAACGAACCAAATAGTAGCATCGAAAAAGTCCCTAATTTCAAGAAAGCAAACTTCCATAAACTTAGAGCTATGTTTAACGAAACTGACTGGAGCTTTTTAATTAACAATAACGACATAAATACATCTTGGAAGTTATTCGAAACCACTTACCTAAAAGCAGTGCAAGACTGCATACCATCGAAAATACGGCGTCCAGGCCATAATAATAAGCCCAAATGGTGGAATAAAGCTATTTCAAACTGCCTGCTTGCTAAAAAATTTGCTAATGAAAGATTAAAATCCTCACAAAATGACGAAGAACGGGTGAAATTTGTAGAGCTACGACGCAAAGCCAAAAAGTTAATTAAGCAAAGTAAAAAGACCTTAGAGTTACATATTGCGAATCAAAGTAAAACAAACCCGAAAGAATTCTATAGTTATATCAGAAAGAAAAAAGTAGTTACTTCAACTGTTGGACCGTTAGTCAATGAAAATGGAGAATACACCAAAGACGAAGTACAAATGAGTAATGCCCTCAATACCTTCTTTGCATCAGTTTTTACAACAGAAGACCTCAGTGATATCCCTACACCATCGCCGATTCAGATTGATAATTCAGATGTTCTAGCACTATCACCGTTACAGAGAGAGAAGTATTGAATTGTTTAGATAAACTCAAGGTAAATAAAACGCCTGGACCTGATACAATCTCGCCTAGAGTTCTAAAGGAAGCTAAGGATGAGCTCTCCATACCACTGACATTACTATTCAATAAATCCTTGCAGTCTGGAACTATGCCTGATCAGTGGAAGCTAGCCAACGTAACACCGATATTAAAAAAAGGCAGCAAATCCCTACCCAGTAACTATCGTCCAATTAGCTTAACCTCAGTTGTATGTAAAATGCTAGAAACGGTCATACGAGACAGACTCGTAAATCACTTAGAGAAAAATAACATACTTAACACCTTATTAGCAGCCTAGGCGGTTTATTTATATGTACCGCCCAGCGAGGTGTTTTTAGCCAAAATAGGGCTGTTTACGTGATCATTTTCATGCCTAAATAAGACCCAGAACGTTAAACAAGTATCTATCCCTGAAAGGGCATAAACAGAGCTTTCGAATGACACCATAACGATCCTTTTATGATGGCTAGTTTTCTTGCAACAACCGTGCAACGCGAGTGCAAAAAGCATGTAATTAGGCACTTTCCCCATACAATTCCGTATATAGCGAGTGAGAGAGGGAGGGAGGAGGTGGGATTCGTGTCAGTAGGTTCGCCGCGGTGGTCTGGAGCAGTCATACGCTCGCTACTCTCCTGCCACCACTTGTCTCTCTCTCTCTCAGCAACATTACGTGCTGAAATTGCCACACGACCTATGTCGAGCGCCGCCACATAGTCCAGCTTTATTTAACTCGACTTATGTTGCGCGCCGACAGTTAAGGGTTAAAGATACTCAACACGGCTTTCGTAAAAGACGTTCCTGTTTAACAAACCTCTTAGACTTCTTCCACGATATCCTCAACCTCTACGATGAGAGTAAAGCTGTACATATTATATACCTTGATTTTCAAAAGGCCTTTGACAAAGTTCCCCACAAACGTTTACTGCTAAAACTAAAAGCGCATGGAAAACAAGACGGTGTGTTGAAATGGATAGAAAATTGGCTCAGCGACAGAAAGCAAAGAGTAGTCATAAACGGTAAGGCATCTAAATGGACCAATGTAAGTAGCGGGGTACCTCAGGGATCGGTACTAGGTACAATTCGCTTTATAATTTACATCAATGACATAGATGAGGGTCTCACATGTACAATCTCAAAATTTGCTGACGATACAAAAATTGCAAATAGTGTACTCTCAAAAGAACAAGTTGACGATATGCAACACAATCTAGATAAATTGTCATGTTGGGCCCAAATTTGGCAAATGAGTTTCAATGCGGATAAATGTAAAGTATTACATATCGGATACCTAAATGAGAAAGAAAACTATTTGATGAATGGCACTCAGCTTAAGAATGTAAACAGAGAAACCGATCTGGGAGTAACAATATCGAGTAACCTAAAACCGAGTCAACAATGTTCAGAAGTTGTTAAGAAGGCAAACAAAATAATTGGCTTTATAGGCAGGTCATTTGAACATAAATCCAAAGAAGTTATCCTAACCCTTTACAATTCCTTAGTCCGCCCTCTTATGGAATACTGCGTTCAATCCTGGTGCCCTTATTACCAAAAAGATATAAACAAGCTAGAACGAGTTCAACGTAGAGTTACCAAAATTATACCTAGCCTAAAGAACAAACCATTCGAAGAGCGTCTTAGAGAATTAAATCTATTTCCTTTAACCCAGCGCAGATTAAGAGGTGACTTAATTCAAGTGTTCAAAATCATCAAAGGTATCGACAATATGGACTGTAGTAAGTACTTCACTATCGACCAATCTAATTACACGCGGGGAAACGGTTGCAAAATTATTGGTAAATCTTTTAACTCACACGAATCTAAGAATTTCTTCTTCAATCGAGTTGTCAACTTGTGGAATGGGCTTCCCCGAAACGTTATAGACTGCATCACCGTTGATTCATTTAAACTCCACCTAGACAAATATTTCGCATCAAACCCGCGACTGACTGCGTTTGTAAATGAATAACTTTATTTTATCCCCCCCTCAGTTACTAACCCATCTGTCCCCTACTAACTTCCTAATCCTGCCACGAACATTAGTTCCAGGGCAGTAATTCCCTTTCCAATGTTCCCTTACCCACTCTAAACCACTGTTTGGACACTTGATCCTCAGTGATTTGGAGGACAAGCAACCTAGAAGGGTCACTAGATATGTTGTTGCTTGATTTCCTTTGTACTCCTTTGTACTCATTTGTGGTGGTAGTGCTGGGTGTTGCCTCGTCACTGTCGTCGCTACTAAGCCTCTCACGATCATATAACACAGAGGTTGCCAGATCGGCCGGGTGTTGCCTCGTCATTATTGGTACTAAGCCTCTCACGACCATATAACGCAGAGGTTGCCAGATTAATAATAATAAACTCACTCATATAATTTCCTGTCCAAAATTAGTTTTCTACCCACAGCTAACACAAAGACAACTGCAAATATCCCCATAAGGTCATTTGCCCGCTAAAGGCTATAAAGTATTCCTAATAGGTTCAAAATTGCGTCAAGAATGTGAGAGGGCTAACTACTTTCTTAGATAATTGGGGTAGTAATACAGAGTGTCATATATAACAAATTGTATTGAATTTTAATTCTCCTCCTCATCATAGTCATCATCATCGTCATTATCATCATCATCATCATCCTCATCCTCATCCGCATCATCAATAAAATTAATAAACTCATCAACATTCTTTTGGTCTACCAATTTCTCTTCAACACATTTTTCTACAAAATCAATACTTTCCTCAGTCTTAGATGTATTATTATCCGGTAATATGATTTCCACTTACCCCTTTTCTCCCTCACCTATATAGGATTTAACATTATTTGTTTCTTTTTTATGATTTATTTCGATTTTTTAAAATGGCCCGCAACTTATATTGATTTGTTTTCCTCTGATCTAACATCTTTTTTCAAGGGGTCAATATTATTAGGTTTGAATAATATTTTTTTAGGATGATATTGTGGTACCCAAGATATATTAGCCAATTCAGATTCGATATGATCATATATAGAGAATATACGCGCCTTTCTTCCCCCTTTCGGAGTTTTATAAATTATAGCCTCCCTTTCGGTCGTCATTAGAGGAATGCGATGCTGAAAGTCAATTTCGATATCCAATGATGTGATCATATCAGTTCTATTCACATAAAATCCAGTCACTCGAAAATTTTCGATACTATCGAGGAGATATTTTTTCATAAAATTGGGAATGGTGATACAGAATTCCCTCGATTCATTGTCGATAGGTTGATTGTCCTTCCGATAATGAAAACCGGGAACTCGCAATTTTGTTATTAGTGAGTAAATTGAGACACCGATCAAATATAAACCAATTTGTTCTTGATTTTCACGCCTATATAAAGGACACACCACATATAAAACCATATCATCGTCATTTAACACAGGAAGACGGATAAACTCTAATTTTGAGTACAAAAGGGAGTCGTTGGTGTTGGCGATAGGTATAGTCATATTGTTTCCCAACCTAAATTCGTTATTAGAATATTGATTCTTTGCAGCCATGAGATTCTCCAGACGTTTCTCCAAGTTCGTTAGCGTCTTATTCTCGGTGGATTGAGATAACTTGCCACGTATTCTTGCTATGTCTTTCTCCAATTGTATTACCTGAGTCTTCCATTTTTCCGAATTGCCTTGAAATGTTATATGGATACGGCCCAAATAATGAATATTCTTGTCAATTTTCTCCACCTTGACGAGGTCCGATGTTGAGGATGAATCGAGATAAACTTTGGGATACTTACTATGATATACCTTGCCCACACTATCATATATAGCCTTGTTAGTATTATATAGGATGCCTTCGTCATTTAACCATACCTGTAAATTAAAAGCGATATTACGATGTTTAATCGTATGGCTATTTTTTTTCTTTGAACGATTATCGTTATTGGCTTGATCAAACCCATCCTTTAATAATTTTGCGAATCTGCGGTTGTGTGGGATATTCTCTCGCTTGGTTATATTCAGGTCTTCGATAGATGCATTTTCCACGTGTAGGGCATAATACCCCTTCTCACCCAAATCAGAGGGAAATCCAACATTGAATGGGTTCATAAAATATGAATTGCTTAATATATCGTCATCATAGTTGGAATCCCTGTTGGATATATTGATGGTTATCGAAAGGCACGTGTCATCGACACCGTCAATATTATGGTTGGTGGAAGAAATCTTAACCCTCGGGTCGTCATAATTGAGCACCACCACGGGCGTCAGATTTCTCCCACCCTCGCTAATATATTTATTCCAGTTATCTTGTATACTCAACTTTTTATTATAGTTATACCAATTACTAATATGGATGATCTTACTTTGTCGATTATATGATTCACAGTCGTACACGTCTCCCTTACTTGGACCATATGGTATATTTGTTTGCACACACAAATCAATCCCAAACAACTTGAGATATGAACTCGTATTCTGTAGAATGCGATCGTCTTCATCATAATTATCATTTGCATCTACCCTGCTCTTCTTCTTACCACCACCGGTAAACCGAAAAGCTTGAAGAGGTTCACAATTGGATGACATATATATTTGTTCTACAAAAATAAACGTGTAGCTCTTGTTATCGGCAGAAGCAATGTGAATAATGGGCCTGTTTTCATTTTTCAGAAAGCATTCTATTTCATTGGGCGAAAATAGTTTTGTTATATATATACTTTCCGATCTGTCCAATCTTTGACAGTATCCCAAGTTATTTCGATAACATAGTTCAAATTCTTCTGTGGGAAAATCCATTTCTCCTTTAGTGTATCTGAGGGCTAGTTCTGAAATAATATCTTTACCGTGGGAATGTTCAGCATCCACAAATAAATTAAATGTTTCATCCTCAGAAAAAAATTGATTACATATTTCATCAAAGCTTTTGTTTAGCTCCATTTGGTTGGCTGATAGTAGTATGGTATTAATAGTTAGAAGGGTTACAAATATAACTACCGAACCCTATGTCGGCGGGTCCTATTTATCCACTAACCCCTCAGATTTTTCATTAGAAAAAATTGTAAATATAAAAAATAATAATGATTTATGTTGTACCATTAACCTGACAAGCGCTAAATAGACCTAGGGGCTAGGGTAGTTATTTGTGCATTTCTAGCCTTGGATTCTGACAGAATTCGTTATATTTACAATATAGAGCATTATTTGTTTTCGGTATGCTTTTATTTTACATATATGATGTATATATGAACCTTCAAGAGTGCTAAAATAAGTGGGAAAAGCATTTGGGTGGTGAAAAACGAAGATATTGGCCACCCGGTCATAATCTCAGGCGAGAGAGAGCCACAGGCAACCCTCCTCTCTCGCTGTCTGTGAGGTAACTGAGACGAGCGGGGCGGTGTGGGCCGGTGTCTGGGTGTTACATAACGATCTTTTCTGCAACCCACTTGTGCTACATTATCGCGGGAGAGAAAAATAACCGATAAATGATGATAATAAGAGGGAAAATAGGTGATAATTGAGGAGGGGAGGGAGGGGGGAATAAGGTGGGGAAGGAGGGGAGGGGGGTGGGTGAGATTTACATGGATGAGTACTGGAGGGGAATTATCTCACCTAGAGACAAATTCCTTTGTTTTGATAGGCCCTTTTTTTTTTTGGAAAGCTTTTTTTATGGTCTTGCTTCCGTGAGGCCTATCGCGTTCCCTATAGGAAGCCTTCCGTGAGGCCTATCGCGCTTGCCGGGTTAAACGTATTTATGATGACATAATTCAAGAGGATATCCCCACCCATGACACTGGTCACATTATTGAAATATATAATGACCTGGAAAGAGATAGAATTGATATATCCCAAACCCAATCAAACAATCTCGACATATCCATAGGCAATGAAATAATTAGTAAAATTTTCCTATTTTATGGAAAAGGACAATTAAACAAGCCAACCGCATTGAGTTTTATATCTTTACCAGAAGATGTTCCGTGTCAGGCCCACATCAAATTGAACTCAATTATACATAAATTCACCAACATTACCGATTCTCTCCCTCGCGTTGCCAAATCGGTAGAACAAGTTGATAGTATCAAATCTGCCATTAAAAAGATGAACGCCGGAGGAATAGATGAGGTGTTTATGAAACAGACAATTCTTAAAATAGATTCTAAAGTGTTAGCATTGAAATTGGATAATATTAACGATTTAAATTTCAAACTGAAAACTAATCAAATAAAGCTCTCTGAATATCTGCAGCCATTAGGGGGTAGCGTCGATATAAGACACGTGGATAGAATTGACACCTTTTATCGAAATAAGGCCTCCAGGCTGTTTCCTGAAGCTAATGATTTTGAGGTAAGAAAACTGACAGATAAAGTCATGAATAAAACTAACCCCGGGATGTGTTAACGGCAGTAAAAATTATCCCACCAACACTCCTTCCATAAATAAGGTACTTGCCTCGAATAAATCCATACAGGATATCGAGAAGGCAAGCGTTAAGAAAATGAATAGGAAAAAAAACTTTTAAAAAAATAAGCACAAAATTCTTCAAATACACTATTGTGGGCGGCCTCACAGTAGGTTATTTTAAGATAATTGAACAGCCTTGGCTATTGGAATCGGTGGGATGTCATATAAATTACTGCGATGACTCCATGGTGACCAAAAGACGCAGTCGTAAAATATTGGAATATTCGTGTGCCAATAAACAAACTTCCTCATTTGCTCAGGTTTCACTACACCCATTTCACAATGAAATTGTGAAATGGGAAAAACATCATGACGAGGGAGACTATATAATAGACTACAATGGTCAGAATACTGAGACAATGGGTTTCACCCATTGTTCAGTCATGGATGTAAATATGTACGGTCCTTGTGGTGGATGGGGCACTACACAACCCGGATTCCCATTAACCACCTGATTTAATATGGAGAATATAGAAGAAGGAACCAGTATTTCCTGCGACGATGCCCAAATCATCTTTGAAGCAGTTACCGATATCGCTTTATCTGCTGGTGTAGATATTATTTTTATTAATCTCACCACCACACCCCCAATGAAATTAATTAAAGTATATATGATCCACCGGGATTCGAACCCGGGTTATCACACACATATTTTTGCCACCTTAACCATTACACCACCAGGACGGTTAAAGGTTTATGCACACGCCTACGACTTATTATCCATTCTCGAATACTGGATATTAATCTAATCGTGTTCATACTCCCAACCGCACTATGGTAGCCTACTGTTTAAGTGAGAGGAAAGAATATTCATGGGGCACAGATCATATAGACCGGCCTCTCGAAGAAATATCCCTAAACCTACTAATAATATTATTTTATTAATCTCACCACCACACCCCCAATGAAATTATTAAAGTATATATGATCCACCGGGATTCGAACCCGGGTTATCACACACATATTTTTGCCACCTTAACCATTACACCACCAGGACGGTTAAAGGTTTATGCACACGCCTACGACTTATTATCCATTCTCGAATACTGGATATTAATCTAATCGTGTTCATACTCCCAACCGCACTATGGTAGCCTACTGTTTAAGTGAGAGGAAAGAATATTCATGGGGCACAGATCATATAGACGGCCTCTCGAAGAAATATCCCTAAACCTACTAATAATATTATTTTTATTAATCTCACCACCACACCCCAATGAAATTAATTAAAGTATATATGATCCACCGGGATTCGAACCCGGGTTATCACACACATATTTTTGCCACCTTAACCATTACACCACCAGGACGGTTAAAGGTTTATGCACACGCCTACGACTTATTATCCATTCTCGAATACTGGATATTAATCTAATCGTGTTCATACTCCCAACCGCACTATGGTAGCCTACTGTTTAAGTGAGAGGAAAGAATATTCATGGGGCACAGATCATATAGACCGGCCTCTCGAAGAAATATCCCTAAATATTAGACGTGGGATTAGATGTGGTCGGTAACACGATAAAAATATATTTTTTCCATGTGTAGTCATTTTATTAAT